>JACBWW010000045.1:6387759-6440218 GCA_020086605.1 Lanius collurio | reverse complement strand
GAGGAGTTCAGGGCTCTCAGAAGCTGGAGCTGTGCTTGGGAACAGCCATGGCTGAGGAGTTCAGGGCTCAGAAGCTGGAGCTGTGCTTGGGAACAGCCGTGGCTGAGGAGTTCAGGGCTCTCAGAAGCTGGGGCTGTGCTTGGGAACAGCCGTGGCTGAGGAGTTCAGGGCTCTCAGAAGCTGGAGCTGTGCTTGGGAACAGCCGTGGCTGAGGAGTTCAGGGCTCTCAGAAGCTGGGGCTGTGCTTGGGAACAGCCGTGGCTGAGGAGTTCAGGGCTCTCAGAACTGTCCCTGCCCTGGAGGAGTCAGAGTGAGCAGCCCCAAGGGGTTTGCTCCTCGTGTCACAGCAGGATGAGGAGCAGCTCCTCCAACACCTTCCTACAGGGATATTTGAGCATCCAGACATGTAAAAACAGATGGGAAGGGGGAGAGGCAAAAGTTGTAGTGTGACTAAAATAGTGATTTTTCTTAGGAGTTTCAAGAGTTCTGAACAATCCCTCTCCAGGTCTGACCTAACAGGCTGGAAATGATACCCAGCACTAGGCTGGGAAATAAACTCATTTTGGGCTGCAGATTTGGGCTGGGATGCTCTGAGGAGAAAAATCACTGCCTGAATGAGTTTGCATCTGAGGTTTTCTTTATTTTCAGTGTAACTTTACATATTACCAACCCTTCTGTAGGTGGCAAGCAGCTCACTTAAGATGTTTCTTCTACTTGAAAGAAAAAGCATTAAACCAAGTGCCAGCTAAGTGAATTTGATTTATTGGTAATAATGCTCTGGCAGTATAGAAGGGGTGTAAATAATGCTCTGCTTTTCCCAACTCATAATCTTTCACAGTATTTAAGTGTTGTTTAACAGCAAACAAATAAAAGGAACACTTAAGATGAAAACTGCTACTGAACTGATAAATATGATTCTGAAATTGAAGAGTATTTCAACTGTTCTTTTCATTTGCACCACCATGGCATTATGACCATCTTCACCAGGGTGGGAGTGGGAAAATGCAGCAGAAATGCATGGAAATTAAAATTATTAGTGGGTACATGCCATCTCTGCCATTCCTATGGGAACCATAGCCATTTATTTAGTGCTGAATATGCAATTGCAAAAGTGGCCACTGCTAAAGTTCATTGTTTGGAGCATCCAAACTCGCTGAGGCCGAGTGCACAAGAAAGGCATGGGCAGGAATGAGGCAGGGACAGCATCCAGCCTTTTATCCCAGGAAGTGGGAGTGAGGAAGCTGCCCCTGAGCAAAGCCTGCTCTGCTGGGCACAGGCAGCCCCTGCCCGGCTGGGCGAGCACAGGGCAGGGCACCAACAGCCCGGACCTGCCACTGCTCCCCAGCACAGCCAGAGGCTGCAAGAGCCTCCCTGGTGCCAACCTCACCACAGCCAGGGGGGCTCTCAGCTCTTCCCAATGGCTCTGCACCTTTTCCATCTCCCTCCAGCCCTCCTGAGAGCGCTGCACAGAGCCAAGCCCTCCTTCCCTGCCCTCACTGATCAGCACCAGGAGGCAAAAATGAGCCTGGGCTGCACAGGAAACCCAACAGCAGGACCCAGCCCTCTGAAATACACTCTGATACTGCTTTTGTTTGGAGTTCAGACATCACACCAACCAGATCTTTCTGTCTAGCTCTGATTTTACTGATTGTCAGAGTGGTAAATGCAATAGTTTGACAAATCCCCCCAAACTGCATAAAGAGTCTTCTCAGCAAGGTCTGAGTGTTGTTTCAGTGTCACTTAGGCAGCCTTAAGGACCATGACAAGGGAGTGTCTCACTGCTTCCTCCCAGCTGTAATGACATTCTGTTTAAAAAAATGACATCAGCATCCATCTTTAAAGCATCAATCCCTGGCTTGGTCTTTAATTTGATAAGTTTGAAATCCCAAAGGTTTAAACTGAATCCTGCACTTTTGCAAAAACAAAACATTGTCTGATTGCTGTATTAAACACAGATGTTGCTGACTTGCACAAAGATCCTGAAATCACATCTTCTTTTCCTTGTTCAAAAATTAGTGTGATCTTTAAACAGCTGCTTTGTTGAGTCCACAGGTAGCTGCACTTTATTTTGAGAGAAATAATTCCTATATATAACATCCATATGTTTCCTGCCTTTCAAAGGCTTAGTGGAAATTAGGTAAACAAACAAAAAATCCTACTTCCAACTGCAATGTATAGGGCAGGCTCTGATTCTGTAGAGGTGCCAGAAAGAATTCTGTAAAGACCACATCAAGTCCAAGGGTAGCAGGAAGGTGGTAACTGGGGGCAGAAGTCTTTCCATTTACTGCTGACCCTTGGGTAAAGCCCACAGTGTTTGCTGTGTTTAAATGCTGGCACCTGGAGAAGAACCTGCAATTGTGGGGCCTCCAGGTGGGAGTTCAGCTTTCCAATGTGCTCCCTCATGAGCACTGAAAATGTAGTAATGAATTGAAATCAGACTTTTACCTCATTCACATCTGCATTACAAAACTAACAACAGCTCCCAGACTGGGAACAACAAGCATTTGAAGAAATGGGGTCAGGAATCTTATCACCCTGAGTTAGAGATCACCTTCTCTATTTTTCTCAGCACATTGTCACACATGCTGCCAGATAGTATTTATTTCATTCTTACACAAGTACAAAAGAGGCTCCTATCAAATCCCTGCAGTTCAGGTTTCAGCTTCTACAGCATTTGACTTCATTTCTTGCGTTACTTTTTTACAATTTTTGCTTGATTTGATTCTTATATTTGTGCCTTGTCAGAATACTGTAAAAATCTCTTCAGTTTATGATATGGGCAAAAAAACCCTTTTGATTCCTCTGATGTTCAATCCCAGCTTAATTTGTAAGTGATAAGTTGGAAGGTTTAATCTCAGTGCCCACATGCCACATCTCAGAACCAGATCACACTTTGGCATGAATGGCAGGCTCGGCTTAGCAAAGCCCTGGATTGAAAGACTGCAATGGGTCTGGGAGAAGCTTATTCATCTTTTATCACTGGTGGAAATATTCATGCTTCAGTTATCTCATATGGAAAAACAGCATTTTCAAATCAAAGGATTCTTATGGACAACTATGAAATCAGATTTTTCTTGGAACCACTGCTCTGTGTGTAAGAATCGTTTTTACCTGAGCCAGTGCTCTAAAGAACAGGGACTGTGCCCATCCAGCATTTCTGGGTCCCAGAGGGGTGAAAACAGAACATGCAGAAGTGGGTGTAATTATTGGCATAATAAAATAGACACAGCACTATCTATCTAATACATCCTCACCATCAGCACCTTTCACTGCAGACAAACTTGTCAGTGGCCTTTGTTGCCTTCAGCACGAGGTCAAAAGAACAGAAGTTCTCTAATTCCAGCTCCTCAGACAAAAGTGTTCAAAGGCAAGACAGTTGGAAAGGGAGACATTACAAGATCTGGTCTGATGGACCAAGATAAACTGGAAAGTGCCAATATGAAACACCTTTAAAGTTAAGAGAAATGTGTTTTAACAGAGTTTTTTTCTCTGTCTTTTCTGCAAAGAATGAAGTGCTGTAATAGAAAAGTTACAGAAGTTCAGTGAGGAGCCCACACACCATGGCTCACAGGATCCCTGGGCAGTGTCACCTGGTGGCTGCCGAGTTCCTGAGCCAGGCAGTGCCCCTGCACTCTGTGCAGCACTGCCACAGCCAGCCAGGGACAAGAGAGGGGTCTGCACTGCTCTGTGTGTCACTGCCACCATTTAAACCACAGCAGCCTCCATTTGCTCTGATATGCACTGGGATTGGAATTGGGGCTCAGATTTGTACAATATTTAACATTCCAATTCTAACCTTTGCTTCAGTCCTGTGGCACGCCCAGCATTGCTTTGCAGAGACTGAATTTCCTTCTCTTCTCTTTTTCTTAAACCCTTTCCTTCTGCTTCCTGCTGATTGAAATCTGATGTTGCCTTCTCGTTCCCTTCAGCCTGGTAAGGAACTGTGTCCAGCCACTGCAGAGCTTTCAGGGATTCTGTTCCAGCAGCTCTCAGCTTGCTACAAAAGCACTCACAGATGTAATTTTTCACTGCTTCTCACATGAGCTCAGCCCTGTGGAAGGAGATGGAGAAAAGTTATTCCCATGGAATGTGAAGCAGTGACTGGCTGGAAGGAGCTGCCTCTGTGGATAATGATCATCTCTGATATTTCTTCATCATTCCTGGAGAGCACAGCTATCAATCCATGCCTAATCTAGGCAATGTATTTCTAACATAAAGTCCCCATATAGCAGGCAATGACAACTGCAAAAGCTGATTTATCCAAGCTGCTCTGCTGCTCCTATTCCATGGCAGAACAGATAATATGCTGACAGACAGACAGCTTAAGGCTGAGCTCTCACTTGATCTCATTATGTGCCAACTGATGCAAGTTAGGAACTAAAGTGGTAAATTGTCATGTAGCAAACAAAACTTTTGTAGCAGCTCACAGAAATCATTTCCAGATAAAGCAAATAAACTTTCATTCTTTTGTATTCTTGAAAAGTAGCCCAGACGTTGACCTGTGACACTACAGCTTCTTGTGGAATAATTACAATAAAAGCTGCTCTATCAGAGAAATATTTGGAAGAACAGCACTTTACCAGTTCTGATGTATGTTTAAATTGAAAGCAATTAGTGATTGATTAGAGCCAATTACATCTAGGTCAAAATGTTAAATACAGATGAAGCCATTTACCTGAGAAGTGGTTGGAGTGATGTTTATTCCTGTTTGTTGTGCTAAAAACAAACAGGGTCTGACTCCATTCCCTTCCAGACAAAGCAGAGCTGGGTTTTCCTTCAGTAACACCACAGCCTGTCAAAGGCTGGGGGCTGATTCCACAGCAGCAGGGCTGTCTGACTTCATGCAGGAGACACTCAGGTCTATCTGAAATGTGTAATCTGACAGAAGCAGAAAAGTAGAAGAGCTCTCTGTTTGAATAATATGGGGGGTTGCCTCTATTTTTAAGCTTTCTCAACACGAGACAGATTCCAACAAAAATGTTTGGGTTTAGATGAGCCTGTTCTGCAGGCCTGAATTAACAAGAGTAAATAAAAAAATAAGGAATCCAAGAAAACCAATAAAGTATTTACCATTTTATTTTTCCTTGTCCATTTCATTGACTTTGAAAGTCAATCCTTTTTGCTGCCTTCATTTTGACACTTCATTAGCTGGTGGGTCACCACCTTTCGTTCCACTGAGTAGTGGTTATTTTTCATGCCAGCACACATAGAGGATTCAGGCCTGATTTGTATTGCAGGTAATAAATGGCAATTATCTGCACCTTTTTTCTGATGTGAATCACTGTCTCTGTATTGGGGGAACTAAATCTTTGTAACTTTGATGAAAGTGGATTGGAGGATAACCAGTCCTTCCCTGGCAACTTCCTGGGGCAAACACTCAGAGGTCATCCACTCAATTTGGTGTAATTACTGTCAGTTTAATGATGAAGATGAAAGAAGATAGTCTATACTTAATCAAGCAGATAAGCATATGAAGCTTTTGCATTAAATATTTAATGGAACAATAGACACAGAAGTGGAAAACAGTGAGCAAAGCACGGCCCTGCTGGGGCTGCTCTCCTTTACCCAGAACACTCAGGACAAACAGCAAATCCTTTCCTCTTTTTCCTCCATCCTTTTTCTAGAGATGCTATAACAAAAATCAGGGAAATAGAAGACCAAGCTCAACTTCAAGAAATACAGTTAAATTTCACATTTTTCCCATAGATGACAAATGTGAAAGGTGCCAGAGTGGATGCACAAGAGTTTGAATTTCCTGGAATCACAGAATGGGTGGGATTGGCAGGAACCTTAAAGATTCCCTAGTGCAACCCCCCTTTTGTGGACACAGCCTCCTTCCACTCCACCAGGCTGCTTAAATCCCAAGCAGACTGTCCTTGAACACTTCCAGATTATTTACAGAACAGACACAGCATTGCCACAATGGCACAAGCTTTGTTTGCTCTGACTGTAACAACATCACCAGCAAATAAATCAGAAACAAATCTGTCGTAGTCCATACACTTAAAATTCAAACTTTTATTTTATCTATCTTCAAAACACTGGTGATCACTGTGGTGTCTGCAGTGTGTCAAATTCTACATTTCCTCATCCTTGCAGGGAACTCACACTCAAGGCTGCCTCTTTCTGGGCTGAGAGGCTCAGCACAGGCATCATATCCAAGCCCATCCCGCTGCGTGTCCCTTGGATGCAGCACTTCCCAGTGGGCTTTTCCTGGCCATGCTTTACATGCATTATCATGCTCTGCAGGAAACTCAGCAAGCACAGCAGCTTGCCAGAGTAAAAGCAGTTAGTTGGGGCCTCTTGTAATACAGCAGTTCAACAGTTGAAAGGATTGTCTGTACATTTTGCAGCAAGGAAAAAAAAAGAGGTGTTGAATAAATATATTCCATGGAGTGGGAAACACGAGCGTGAGCCTGGAGGACTCTGAGGAATGCTAACACAGAGCCAGGATAATGCTGCCTCCTGCTTCTGGGAAGATTATTTCCCCAGCCTGAGAAAATGATTGGGCCATGAAGTTACACGAAAGGAGTTAGCAGGAGGCAGAAATACATCTTTGTTTAGATGTGCATTAAGAGAAAAGAGTGATGATTAATGAGACATATGACACAGCAATTCAACTCCAAGATCCTAATCTAAGATACATAACCTCAAACGAGGATTAGGCTCCTAAACTCACATGGAATTTAAGTTTTAATGTACATATTTAGGACATTTAATGTCCTCTTCATAATTTTCTATTGACTAATGTGGAAGTCCCTTCCTTGTGCTATTGCCTGAATCCTCCCATGGCATAGGAGGGAAGTTTCTCACCTCAGACCTGTTGATCTCGTAGCCCCAGGTTGCAGCACGCCCAGACAGCCTCTGTACCCAGCTCTGAGGTCACAGATGAGGTTACAGCACCACAAATTGTGTCCAGGTCTCTTGAATCTCAGGCTGTGTCTGCTTGCTGGGTTATTTATCCATCAGAAAGCAGCCCTGGCAGAGAGGGATGAGTCAGGATCTGACTGGATGCTGAAGATTTTCGTATTTTCTGGTTTGTGCAGATCAGACCCCTAAAGAGGTGATGGCAATTCTCAGCTATATTTGAATACATGAAGTGGAAATGCAAAGTTCTGTCACTCCCTTCTCAAGCCTATGAAACTCCAGGGGGATAATTCTAATTACCTCTTGCATCCAATGTGCCAAGTAACAATTTCCACTCTTCTAGGAAAGGCAGAGGTGAGGGCCATGTCAGACAGCTCAGCAGCAGCACAGTGCTGCCCACATGTTTGCCTCCATCACTTCTGTGTTCCACCAGTCCCATTTAGCAGGAGGTTCAGAACCACAGCTGAGCTCTGCCACCAGGGAGGGCAGCCCTGGAAGGTCCTTGTTACTTATTACCACTATTTACTCACAGCTCATTGATGGTCCACAGGCTCTGCTCAGGATGGAGCTTGGCTAAACTTCATAGAAACACGTGGTGAACTTCTCCTGCTGAACATGCTAGGAGAGAAACTGATGACAGAAAATGTTATATTGGAATAATAATGAAAACTGGTTGAGATCTGAGTTCCAGTTTCTCTGGAATTATCCCTGCTTCTAGAGATTTGTCCACAAACGCACATTTTAGGTTTTACTTTACTTTAGGTTGACATTTAGGGTAAAATGAAGTTAAAAAACCAAAGGAAAAATACAGGGACCAGGATGAGAGAAGGGAAGTTTGGTGAAAAAGTGATGTCAAGAAGGGAACTGCTTTGGACATTTTGCATCCTTTGGGAAGGAGCTCCTATCCCTGTTTCTGATGAAGTGACACAAAACTGTGTTGACACATTTATTTATGCAGAAACAATGGATGCCTTGTCCTAGCATTAGGAACAGTTTCAGCCATAAGTTCTCCCTGGATCTTAGATTTGTCAAGATCCCACAGATTTAGCAGGCTTCAGGTCTGATGCCAAGATTTGGAGTGGTCTAATATAGAAGAGATTTAGTTGGATAAAGTCTGTATTAGACCAAAAGGTCAGGACTTCACAGTCACCATAATTCTGTTCAGACTGATGAAGAGGAGGCCCTGATACACAGCCCTGCCCAGTGCAGTATTTTGAGCAGTATTAGTGACCTGCTGCATCTGCTTAGAGCCTCCAAAGGCAGTGGGACTGAAATCCCAGAGACAACTGAAGGCCACAATGGAAAGGGACACTGCAGCTTTTCTAAACCTCAGGTGATTGTAAGATGAGCCTCAGTAAAACATCTCACTGCATCATTTGTGTTTGGGAATGCAATTCTTCCCCTTCTGCCACGACTGCTCTCTTTACCTGTGCAGCACCAGTGGTTAAACATCTCCTGCCTGCAACATCTGTTAAGAACTGGAGGGGTTTCAGGCTGGGAATGTAAAACTCTGATAACCAGACAGAAAGCCTGGCCCAGTGACCCAAAACAAAGGAGGCAATGGATGTAAAAGGGTAATGCTGAGAGAAAGAGGGGAAGTTCTGAATTAACCTGGGATGATGATGTGTTCTGACAGAATGAAGTAACTCCTACTCGCAGTACTAAAGCTGCACAGCAGCAGAATGGAACAAAAACAGATGTAGACTTTGCAAGCAGTAGATAATAGAGCCTCTTCTCTCATACATGAGTAAAGAGAGCTGCTGGAATAAATTCTGTCAACAGCAACTAAAAATACAAGTAATTAGACATACATTTAATATGCTAGATTTAATACATATTCATATGAAAAGTCCATAAAGCTATAGCATAAAATCACCAAGGACCATGCAGGTTTTCTGTAAGATGTTTTGTTATGTTTATCCACAGGATATATTACCCCTATTACAGCAGCTCCTGGTGCAGCTCTGCTCCATCCACATATCACTTCCATTAAAAGCTCTGCAACAGCTGCATGGAGAAGGGTTTTGTTTGCTTTAATCTCCCTGTGCTCCTGCTGGTTCTTCCACTCCATACCCCTCACAGCTGGAGAGGCCAGCAGAAGCCATAACCCCCATACTCCTGGGTTCCACTGGGCAGGGAACTCTTCCTTCTCCCAGAAGGATGATTACTTGTCTGCCTTAGATTTCTCACTTTCACTGGAGTCTCCTGGCACCATTAAACAATTTTATATTTCCCTTGTAGTGGTAGCAGTTAACACTGAACTGTGCAAACAGCCCCCAGTGCTCCCCAGCTCCCTCTCTCCCCTGGCCTCTGACCCACCTTACCCTGCTGAAACAGAGTGCAAACAAAAACTCTGCCAGCACTAGAAGCACAGCTCCAGCAAGGGAGCCCAGCCCCTGGCTGCTCTTACAGCGAGTACTGCTGGTGCCAGTGCTGCACAGATAACAGCTGTGCCTGAAAGCAAGGCTCACACAGCACAGGTTCAGTGTCTGCACTGTGAAAGCCTTTTCTGTGCACTTAAAAGTGCATTAAAATCTTTTCAGTTGTATACTGTCCTTCCAGACTGAGAGCATTCCATTCCCCCTTTCAATTTTCTGGTTAATTTTAGTTGTCAGCAGCTGCTGGTCCCAGACAAACATGGTAGCAATAGTTGTACCTTTTCATGGGGAGAAAAAGCTCTGCAGCTTTTAAGATCTTTTTCTGTTCTATTCAGGAAATTATTAAAACTAATTTTGAACTATGAGAACCTGTTCTGGGTTCTAATTTGAGCCAAGTCTCCTAAAGGACTGGTCTGCTTCCTGTGCTAGTTGGGTTTGCACATTTGAGAAGAGGGAAGTGATGCTTCCCCTGGCAGAACAGTCCTGTGCTGGTATTTCAGGATGATGGTTGAAATTCTGGCCATCACTGGATCCCAGAGAAGGGATGCCTGAGGATGCCATGTTATTGATTGACTACGTGGATAGCACCATCTTGTTTTGAAAGTCACAGCAAATGAAAACAAAAATAATAATTCCCCAAATGCCAGTGTAATAAATAACATCACGGGAGTCATTTAAGGAGATTGCAATGTATCCTCTGGAAATTTCCTTGTGTGACATTTGAGACATAGAAAGGTGCCTTTTCTAGGATTATATTTACAAATAGCCCTCCACAAATATCCTCAATATGTAATACCTTCCTCTTCTCACGTCCCTCAAACTGCTCTCATTCTGCTTCAGAATATTTTCTGTTACCAAGCAATTCCTGACGCTCGCTGGCTCCCTGTTACAGAAATGGTACCCAGGTTTGTGCCTGAAAGGGATCCCAAGAAATCTGTCATGCAGATGAAAATCTGACAGCTGTGCTGTTATCAGTGTACTGACAGTGCTGTGCCAATGTGGGAAGAGAAGCTGTGTTAACTTGGGTGAGCACTTCCTTTGGCTCAGCAGGTGTCCTCTCCTGCTCTTCCTGCCTCTTCAGCACCAAAGGCAGGAGCTGAGCCCTGTTTTTCAACACAAGTGCACTGCAAGGTAAAATGTTAAGTCAGGCATCCATGACTGTTTCTGATGTGAATCCAGTGGAGGATGCTTGACAGGCAGGCAGACAGAGTAAGGTTTATTTACATAAAAACAGGCAGTGATGGAGGGTTCCTCCACTGCTGCCATTTCTTGCCCAGTGCCTTGCCAGCATTTAGGTTTCATTTGCATGGTCTGTAATGGCAGCCAGCAGAGCAGCTCAGCCTCCAGTCCATTCAGACTTTAACATCTCTCACAAAAGTGCAAACCAGCCTGCAGATGTCTCTGCAAACCATTGGCTCCTGGAATTCTTCACTGAATGTTTTCCCCTAAGGCACCCCGGGGTGTTTGAGTGCTGAGGATTTGACCTCTGTCAGACAGAAGGAGACCCTGAGTGCCAGTTAGGACCAGGCAAAGATCAGGCCAAACATCACCTGCCCAGAGTTCGGGACTCTCTCCCTGCACTTGCAGCCTTGCACAAAGGAAATCCCTGGCAAACACCCCTCAGCCTGAGGACTGACACTGCTGCCCAGAGTTTCCCTCCCAACATTTGTCAGCATCCTCAGGGTGGGATTCCTGGGGTGACTGGGGAGGGTCAGGGGTTGGACTCGCTGATCTTTGTGGGTCCCTTCCAGCTCAGAGGATTCTGTGATTCTGTGGCTGACAGGACAAACTCAGCACAGACACTGCAAATCCCTGCAGGGAAGGAGAACTGCTCCACCACCACAGTGACAGGCTTTGGGGTCCCAGAGCCTTACCAGAACAATTCAGGAGCCACTTAAGAAGAGGAGAAGGAACATTAAGAATCTTACTTGAAATTTTATCCTCTCAGTTTCCTAGGCAAGGAATGTACAATGCCAAATGAGTTATGTGCTAAAAATGAAAGCCCTTATGTAGAAAAGTAAATTAATATTACTGCCCAGTACACCAGGAGCACATGAATGTGAATGGTGTGGTTTCCATCTCTGCATTGTCCTGAAATATCTGTCACTATCATTGCAACAAATAGAGCTGAAACACTGCAAAAATTAGGAAGTTGGTTTCCTCTATTTGACAATTCTTAGAGGTCCTGCCTGCCACGAGCCTTAATGTCTGCTGTTATTATGTGGTGTTTCTGTGTGTTGTACAAAATGTCTGGCTTGGAGCAAAACACTGCAGTATGTCAAATAAAACAAATTTAACACCAATCAGCTGCACTAATTGGAATGACAGTGACATTCTGCACTACACTTAAGAGTGGAAATACCTTACAGACAAGATCCTGACATTTGACTGAGATTCCCCATTCAGGATAATGACATTGTTTAGAAATGCAGCCCCTGCAATTCCAGCACAGAACTCAAAATGTATTAACACAGTTACAGTATTTACAATGTGTCTTAAGCCTTGACAGAAGAAATTCTGCTTATAGAAGGACAAAGCAGTTCTCTCTTAGTCTGGGAAAGGATCTCAATAATGTAAATGCAAAAAAGAAAAAAAATAACAACCACACTATTGACTTAAAATTACAGGTTTCCTCTGATCCTGTGTTGAAATTCAGGGTTCTTTGCAAATACAGTTTCAAAAAATGGGGATTTTTTAAACTATTTTTTTTTTCCTTTTTCTGAGCCCAAGCAAGAAATTCTTTGTGTCACCCAGTAGAGAAAACTGGTAATCACCCACCTGCAGGAGGAGTCCTGACCAGTTTGCACACACCTATTTAACCTCCTCAGCTCAGGGAGAGGAGCTTGACCCCGGGTATAAAATCACTGCTTAGCTTGCATGGTACCACCAGTCCTCTGGTAACACTGAATGTGGGGTGGAATTTGGACAGTGGGCACACTTGTTCACTAAAAAAAAAAATACATCAGTCAACATGAGCAAGGAGAATTGCACAGGAAATAAATCGTGTGATATATATCTTATTATTGTGCAAGAAAGAATTAGCAGTTGGTAACAACAATTAATTAATTGGATTAGAAGCTGCTTTGGGATGGCAGAACCCAACTCAGAAGGCCAATTTGTGGTGACTCCCAAGTACTAGAAAACAGAAGTCATTCTGGATAAAAGAGTGTTTTCAAAAGTCAGGATTTTGGGAATAAAGCTCTGGAATCCTTGCCCATCTCTGGGCAGTGACCACAGAGTGCATTTCCAAAGCAAGCTCTGGAACAGGCCCCTCCACCCCGACACCAGAGCTGACAGGGATGAATAACTGCAACACCTCGGGCTTTCCAGAGGGATCTCCTGTGCTGAGATCCCCCAAAGCACCCAAAACAGAGAGCAAAAATCCTGAAAGGAGAATGTTTAAAATTCAGATCTCAATCTTTCTGCACTTTTTTCTTTTCCTAGCAATTAAATAGGATAAACGTTTAATTAGGAAATGTTTAAAAAAGCACACTCCACAGAGCCAGGGACATGAAAAACTTACAGTGCTAAAGAAGCTCAGAGTACTTCTGCCATGTTAGTTCACTGATGATTAAATTGGTTTAAATATTAGCTGTAGTTAGAGCTGTGCAAAATAGACTTTGTTTTCCAGAAATTACACAGAACTTTTCAATTTCATAGAATTCTGCACTGCCTCAGTTATGGGCTCCATTTGCAGTGCCGATTAAGTAGATTTTTGCATCAAAAATGCAAATGTGTAGGCATTTTTGATGCAAAACACTCTTTGCTTGAACACAGTTATGTCTGCTGTGATAGTGGCCTGTTTGTGCTCTACAAATTTTTCTGTTCCTGGAACTTCACAGTATATTATGGGCTCAAAACAGACCCACTTGGGGATAAAGAAAACATCCTTAAAGTTATGCAAAACATTCATAACAAAATGCAAATACTGTTTACAGCTTTCAGCATCTCAGGATAGCAACTCATATTCTAAATTGCAAGCAGCTACATGGAAAACTTCCCCCAGCCCCTGTGCTGGGTATCTGTGGTGCTGTCCTGCAGAAAGGCTGGCCCAGCTTTGGGTGTGAGCCCAGCAGCCTCACAGAGGGGTGGCCTCAGATCCATCCAACTCTGACACCTGCACAATGAGATCCTTTCCTGCTCAGAAGGTTCCCTGGGAAGGACATTCAGCCAGCCTGTCTCCTCTGGGGGAGAGGAAACCAATAGTCAACAGATGGATTTTAATTCTACCCCTGTTAAAATGCACCAAAAATGAACTGGGGCCAAAACAATTATTCACATCACACACTGCTGGGTGGTTATAGATTGATGTATTTACACTTTGCCAGGACAAGCAATGTCTTCTGAGAAATACAAACCTCTGCTTCTTTCAGCCTCCCACCAGTGATGGATGCAGTCCTTGTCAGTGCTCCCTGCCAGAGCAGCACACGTCCCCCCAGCCCTCCACACACACTTACCCTGCACTAAGGAAAAAGCCCTCCACACTCAGGACTCAATATTCCATTTCCTAGCATGCTGCATCAATAAAATAATGACACTTCTGTCAGTCTTTCCCCAGTCAATGCTGCCTCCTCAAGAGATGTCCATAAAACTGCTTCTCTCCACTGGAACGAACTCACAAAATGATTCTGGAGAGTGAGGAAGGATAAAAACCCTTGCACTGCAAAAGAATGTCAACTCAGAGAGAAGGAGACACAGGAAGGCACAAGGCTGAGAAGGCCAGCAGAGAGGGAACCTTGTTCAGGTGGGGAGCTCAGGTAGAGCCCCTTTCCAGGAGTGCAGAATGTTTAACAGCTCGTCCTGGGTGAGGGCTGTAGGAGTGAAAGCTGGGAGAACCTCCCCTCTCTGCTTCAGTTTGCTGAGTTTTGTGTCTTTGGAAAACTCTCCCACCCATTCTGCAGGACATTCCTTGCTTTTCCAGCTGGAAAATGCAGACAGTCCCTGAGAACTTCAATTTTCTGCTCTGTGAAGGGCAGCCCCCATAATGGCAACTGAAATGGTGTGGAGAGGCACAAACCAGCTGAAAGAGCACTGCACAAAACACAGTGAAAGGAAAATTGGCTTCACAGGTGAGAAATGTCTAAGGTTCAACAGAAACCTTTTGGTTTAAATCAGCCATCAGATTGTACCTGATCTTTCAGAAAATTGGCTTCATGTGCAAAAAGCATCTAAGGTTCAACAGAAACATTTTGGTTTAAATCAGCCCTCAGATAGGATCTGATCTTTCACATCTGCTCCTCTCTAAACTCAGGCACCTGCAACTGATCCCCCATGAAAGAAATCTGATTAAAATCAAAATGAAAGAAAATTATGACTGTGTTGGTACTGGATTGTAACAAAAATTGCAGGCTCTGCCTTCATTAGGAGCAAACAGTATATTAATGTAGGAAAAGTAGCACACTTTGCATGGAAAATATCTTCATGATCAAAGATCTATGTTTTATATAATTTGCTTCCTTGATTATACAAGAAACTACATGTAAAAATATAGTTTTGCTGTACAGAAGAATTTACATTAAAGGCTTCCCAGCTCATCTCCTTCAGCTACCCTGATCAATGCCCCTCTCCTCACTGCAATTCATCAGTCTGGCTCAAACAGAAAGCCAGTAACGGGGAAATTAGGGAGCAACAGCAAAATCCTGGGAAGTGACTAATCCCAGCAGTTTGCAATGCTTAAAATTAAACCTGGCATGGCTTTTCTAGCAGATATCTTAATGATATGCACAAATAGGTTCTATTCAAAGGCCCAAATTTGCTAACATTCCAACCAGACCAAACATCAGAGCTGGTGTTGAACAGATGCATTGTTGTCGCCCTCCAGGTTCTCTTTACTTTGCATTTGGTGTTTTAAATTTTGCTTCCCAGGAAGCCATCCCTGACCCTCAGACTGGAGCCTGTGTGGCTCACAGATAAGTAGCTGCAAGTCTGAATCACTTGTTGGGCCACACAGGGGAACAGATCAAGAGACCTTTTATCTCCCATGTCAGTCCTTTGCCAAATGCAGGAATCAGGAACATTCAGATTTCACAGGGCAAAACACATGGTGAGCTCAAGGCAAACACAGGGACTGAATGAATGGCAAAAGACAACACTTCCCTGACAGAGTTCACTGAAACCCAGAAAAATGAAGTTTATCCTTTTTAAATTGTTCCTTTGTGTAAAAGGGATTATACCGCCTGTGATTTAGTGCTTCTTTAAATGGCTGCTGCTGTAAAAGTAAGATTACCAAAATGAAATGATTTAGGAAGAAAATAGGAAGGCAGATGCAAAAAGGCCCCAGAAGCACCTGAAATAGTTTCTGCTGAATTATTTAGCACAGCTATGTTCTAGTCCCCTCCTGTAACTCGTGTCTACTCCAGTTTATGACTATCACAGTCTGGAAAAACTCCAAGTGAAAAAAGCACTAAACCCCCTCACTTCAGCAGGTATGGAATCTTGCAATAAATACAGAATTATTGCACTGGCAAAGCAGTTTCTTCTGATTCCAGATTTTTAAAAGTTAGGTATCTAATTCCACCTTATAGTTAAGAAACATCCTCTAAATTAACTTCATCTTTATATATTGTAAAGTGCTGTGTTACAGAAACTTGTTTTCCAAGCCTATGGCAGTTCCTACGTGGCCTCTGAAGAGAGCACTCCAGAGATGGGGACTGAATTTTGTTAGTGCACTGCTGAGGATTCCCACCAAACCTCAGCAGGCAGGAAAAGAATGGTTCCTCTTTGAAAAATGCAATTCAGACCCCTGGAAGGCAGTCCTGGCTGAGTGAATTGAGCCCTGGCCCTTGCCCTCCCCTCTGGCACCTCTCACAGGCTGGGCAGCACCGTTATCCTCATGGACAAACATCCTGGCACTTCCCCTGCAGCTGAAGGATGAGAGCTGAGCAGCACCTTGTGTTGGATGATAAAACTCACCATATGCTCCGAGCCTGCTCCCTTCCTCCTTAACACAGCAGATTTTGCCTCTCTTGTGCCACCACTCCCATGTTTTCTCCTTGAGGCATTTCTGTATTTTCACTGCTTTGTGAAACACCAGCTTTCAGAAATCACTTTGTTGCACTGTTTTGGATGTATTCTGTTCTTCCTCACTATTTCTTTCTGTCCTTCCTGGCATTATGTGTTATACCAAATGCTGCTTTCCAACAACATTTCCAAATGTGTAAATCATGAAGTTCCTTGAGATATTTTTGCCAGCATGATTGAGAGCTCAGACTGACAGCTGATTATCACCACCCCACTTCCTCCTTTTGTTGATCCTTCACTATTCAAAAGTCAGATGCTTGTCTCCCACTCTCCTCAACTGGAGAGAGCTCTTTTCTACCAGTGCATGCTTTAAATATCCAAGTGAGTAGGAATGCTGTAATAAAGTGATTATTAAGTTATGCTGTTGTGAATGACTGCAGATTACTCACTGTTGTTGTGTGCCTGTGCTGTGCAAACACAACGGGGATGATTCACAAGGAGCTTCCATCATGGCTGGTTAAATTCACAGGAACAAGGTACTTGGAAATGTTTTCTCCCAAACAGAACCCATGCCCAGCTTGGTGAAAAACAATTTCTAAAATAATTTTTAACACTTGATACCACAATTAAGTGTCCTTTTAAGTTTCAGATTCTGAGTATCTAAAGGCAGAGAATCAGCTACTTCTAGGAAATAATGAGATGGAACCATTAATGTCATAAGCCAACAAATACTCTACCAGCATGCAAAGGCTGCTAAAAAAGCAAGGAAAATTTTAATGTACACACACAATTGATATTGCCCATTCTTTAAAAAAACCCACAAAAATGCTTCAAGAATTCAATACATAAATTTAAATATTTATGTGGGCACCTGCAGAAGGTTTGGGGGAAGTTGTATGAAAAACCTTAGGTTTTGATGGACAACTTACCTCATTAAAGATGGGTAACTGTAATTCAGCACAGAGATGGGTGTTGATCCTGAAGTCCACAGAAAAGCTGCCATTATTTCATTGGCTTTGGAAGTATCAGGCTGCAATCAGCAGAGCCTGGCCTAATGTGCATAACCTGCAGATGACTGACCCAAGTACACACAAACATGATGGTAAAAAGCCAGGTAACTGCTCTAATAATAAACTGAGGAGCATTTTGGATGTCTGGCTTAGCATATCAACAAGACCTAAAGACCCAACTATGAACTAATTAAGGCTCTCTATAAATTATACAAGCTACATTTTGTATCTTATCACTATTTAACAAAAATTGATGTGCTTTTGTGTTTACCAGCTCCTCAGGTAGGGCTCTGTTTCCTAACTCTTTATTTAAGCTGCTGGTCCCAGTAGCTCACAGGAGGCTACAAATTACCCTCATTACCTTATTAATTACACCATTGCTGGATCAGCTGCATTCCATCATAACATAACCACATTTCAGCATTCAGGCTTCAAAACTTCCTCCTGCCTCTGAGCAATGGTGGCCAATGAACACAGGAAGTGTGGTCCAACCTGGGGTGTGTGTGACAGGCACTGGCCCATCATCCCAGCAGCCCTGCCCCAGGGACAGACTGGGCCTCCAGAGGGAATCAGAGAGGATTTTTACTGTAAATCACACATGAGGATCATAGCAATGTTTGCTGTATTTCATCTGGGGTCTCAGTGCCCTGAGCTGAGAATGACCAACTTCCAGCCAGCTCTGAAATTGTGCAGGATGTGCTGCTCCAGCTGGATCCCTACAAATCCGTGGGGCCTGATGGCATTCAGGAATCCTCAAAGAGCTGCTCATGTCATTGCCAAACTCGGTGAGTTCTGAGCAGTCTGGGGAACCCAGGCAGGTCCCAGCTGACTGGGAGGTGCTGAATGGTGTCCAGGTTTGCAAGAAGGGCAATGGGGAGGACCCCAGACACTCCAGACCTGCCAGTGTCACCCCCTTCCACATCCCCCACATTTGCCACTGGGAGATTTTTTCCCCTGAATGTTTCTCAGCTATAATAATTCACTGCCATTTTTTTCCATGCTTTTCATGTGATGGTGAGATGTCTTACATCTCAGAAAAAAAGGAAAACTAAAAGGATACAGCTAAAAACATCTCAAGTCCTCTCTGACTACTTTGTGGGGAAAAAAAATCTCAACAGCTTTATCAGAACTGTATAAACTGTCTAACCCCACCAGCTGACACTTTTGAATTTTACCCTTTCATAAGCAGGGAGTAAAACATTTATTTAGCCCTGATGATGCTGTGACTACTGGCTTGTATTGCAGTGCTGCTTCTACACCTTAAGCTTTATTCCCAGCTGGCAACAAGATCCTGTAATGGGCTAAAACTATCAGAGAAAAATTTAAAAAGTCACAATCTCAATCATTATCAGCTTATGTTCAAAAAGCTTTGCAGCAAGGGCTGCTCATTGGGCAGAGAGCTCAGAGCAGGGTGAGCTCCCCTCTTCCCTGAATTATCATCAGCACTTCCACAGGTAGAGATTAAAACCACAGCTTTTGGAAGAGATGCCAATTAGTTTCAGGTAAAACACATATTACATTTACACATACATTGCCCAGGATTAAATTAGGTCTTTCTTGGCTTAACAGAACCCTGAAATATTTCAGGAAGCACCGTTTTTGCTCGGCCATTCTATGTTACCACAGCTTTCAAAACCCCCCAACTCCTCTGAGTTGTAACAGACCAGTTGCAGAATCTGTTGCACACAGAGCCAAATGCACCTGGGCAAATCTGCCTCTCTTCTTTTCTGTTTGGTTTTAGCACTCATTACATAAGAGCAAAGAACTTTTTGCAGATTTGTCACTTTTTGCCTTTGCTATCTCATTTTTCTTCCTGGCAGGGAATTCATTCATTGAATTCTCATTAGGTGTTTTTATTTATTCTGTTGGGTGTTAATCTGCAGTTACTGCTGTTCTTTAAGCTCACCTGTCCCACACCACTTAGGTAAAGGAACTTCCCTGAATGGGTGTGGAATCAAGCTGTGGCACAGTTAAAATGCCATTTCTTTAAGGGACAACAGTATTAGTAGCTTATATTATACATACCTTTTGATGGCTCTTGGTTTTACCTCTTCAAAGTAGTAACTTCCTTTTTACCACTCCAGAAGATAAATAATTTTAGAGAAATTCCACAAATGGAACAGTCCTCTGAGCCACGTGAGGGTACTTGCAGCACCCAAGTGTAGAACAGCAGCAGCCTGAAATGGATCTCCAACACCACTGGACTGCTGGGCTGCTAATTATTTATCAATAATAACATATAAATAACACGATAATTATTATTTCTCAATGATAACATCCTTGTTCTCTCAAGGATTGGGAAAACCCATTTCCAAACTCCCTCTCCAGGTCAGTGCCCTGCCCATGGGGTGTGGTGGGAAGGCAGTGCAGAATTAGAATTAGGTTACACCAGCCCTTATTTGTTTCTCCTTTAGGACTCAGGCCCTTCTCAAGCAGACCAGCACTCTCAGGGCTCCTCAGCCACCTGTGCTAATTTGCCCCCTAAGACTCAGAGCTCAATTATTTCCATGGAACCAAGTTGGGCTCTCTGTCCTCAGCAGCCCTGGCCCCAGAGGGGGCTCCCCCCAGCAGGCAGGGACTGAGCCCACAAGTGCTGATTTTGGTAGCAGGGGCCTGAGATAATATCCTGCCTCACATGGCTTTCTGGGTTGGCCTCGTTCCTTCACTAACACAAATAAACACCTTCCAGCACCTGCTGAATTTACTGGAATAAATCAGTGTTTGCTCACAGGCTATGGGCAAAAAAACCCACAATACCTTATTAGGATTTTACTTCTTAATCTCAGCTTCATATCTAATGATTGGGATTAATTAAGGCCATTAAGTACTCATCAAATAACTCAGAGAAAATCAATTTAATGTTTTAATAATTTTACTAGAGCCCAGTACTATTGACTTCTCTGCAAAAGTGTGGGAAGGGCAGTTTTGGGATGATGACTGGAGGAAGGAGCAGAGGGGAGGAGTGCAGCCCAAATTTACAGAGAGCACCCAAATGTGAGCAAGAATCTGTCCCTGAGGCAGAGCCCCACACCCTGCCAGGATCCTTAAATTCACCCCCAGGAACTTGGCCTTGTGTGGGAGCACAGAAACAATTTCCATGCAGAGGCACCTGCTGCTTGTTTCAGGACAAATTCCACCTGCAACCACCCAAAGGCAAAAAGCTTCAGGAGGATGATGGGAATCCCTGACTCCCACACTACAAAGTCAAAAACATTTACCTAAAAAGAAGGAACAAGAATATGGTGTATGTAGGACAGCATTACTACATTTTCCTTAATCAGGACAATTATAGAATTTACATTTCTAGCTGGCATTTAGAAGTTTTCAGGTTTTTTTCATGCTAATCCCATAAGAAAATAAACCTCCTCTGCTTCCTCGTTTATCAAATAGTTCATTGCAACTGTAATTCAGTTAATTAAAAATAAAATGGTGCCTTTGACCATCCCTGGGTACATCTTTTCCACATATAAAAAGTTACTTAAGGAGGGTTGTGTCAACATGGCTGCTCATATTCATTAAGGTTATATCCAATTAGAATTTTAAGAAAGAATTCCATGCTCTCTCTCTATCCCGTTGTGCAGTTCAGTCTGCTCTGGTGACATCATTAACTTGCTTAATGTGCAATACACAACTTTGAGGGGAAGAGTCTGTTGAGTTTCTGTTCTGATAAGTCCATTTTGGGAATGATTGAAATAATTTGGAAAACATCAACAATAGCTGTCTGACTGTTTGTCTGCCTTAAAAATTCTATGCTGAAATCCAGCCTCTTAAAATAAAGATGGTCTCATCAGATTTGCTCACTGATTCCCCTTTATGGTCATTTTTGTCAAAATTAAATGGCATCACCATGATTTAATGTTGTTGTTTTTTTTTTTTTTTTAATTATATACCTTTTTTGGATTATTTTGTTTTTAAAGTCCCCCTTCATTGGAAAAGGCACCATTTTCCCCAAATTCAAATCAAATATAATTGACACTTCAGAGAAAAAAAAAGACAGAAACCCATGAAGTGGCAGTAAACTAAAATGGAATGTAATTTCAGCATGACAATTTTATACAGCAAACCCAGGCTTTGAGGTGATGGTACTCAACATGAAATAATCATGATAATCAAGTAAAACATTGGTGCATCTACCAGAATCATGTTATGTATATCTTTATTACAGTTTTCAGAATACATGGATTAACAATGGCCAGGCTGTGATTTCATCAAATTCCTATTTTAAACATTACATACAAACACAGAGCTGTTTAAAAAATAGAAATGCATGAGTTTTGTCACCTTTTTTTTATCTTTTTTTTTTTTTTTTGGCATCAGGAGTCCTATGACTTCCAAAAGGGAAATCAAATGGTGCATGACAGCAGACTGACTGAACTGTAATAGGTTATTGTTCACATTCTGTGGCATATGTATCACCTCAAACAGCACTAAAAGCACTCCAAGAACAAATCCTTCTCCCTGCCACCCTCCCAGTGCCATCAGCGGGTGCTTGCAGGACTGCAGAATGCACAGGCTCACACAACTGCCCCCCTGCAGCACAAAAGCAGCACTATGTGACCTGGAGACACCTGAAGCTGAGCCATTTGGCTGCATCTGCTTGGATTTTTTTTTCTAAAAATGTTTTATTTACATTTTATGTGCATGCGTGGGTGTGTGTGGAGATATCGCAGAAGAGGAGGTTCCTTACTATACTTATTCAAAAAGGAGTAACTTGCAAGTACAGTATGGCACATCAGAGGGGGGCTGGACACTTGTCCTGCCCCACCTTGCAGCACTTGGAAGGCAAACAGCAAAGTAGAACTGAGCCAAGCCTTGGTTTAATGGAAAAGAAGCAATTTACATCCATAGGTAAGTTTGCTCCCACAGAACTATTACCAGCTTTAAATATTTACTAGCTAGATCATTCTCAGGGTAGGAAGGACTAAAGTCACCCATCAAAGCAGGATTTGCCTGAGGGATGCAAAAGCTGAACGTTGCAAAGTTTCCTTAACAAAAGCTGTAGGAGGATTTCCAGAGCCAAACCTGAAACTCAGCTGGACTCTCAGAGTTTTGTGTGCTGTGGGATGAATTTAAAGAAGTTATTAATGAATTGTGGCTTGGATAGAAACCATGAAAATGTTATGTTTTTTACAGCATTTGTCTGAGGTAGTACATATACCACACACAAAAATGCAAAAATATACAGATATTCATGATTCTTTGCATATTACAGAAGGGAACTATGGGAACGCTCTCGTATCTGAATTTTCAAGAAGAACAGATAATTTTAGATCACGTTTCTCACACTGACCAGAGCCAGCTAAAACCAGAACAAACAACAGCAGCCTTCCTGGGCACAGTCCCTGGAGCTGTTTGCCAGTGCCCTCTGGGGCACCACTCCTGTTCTGGCTGCAGCTCTGGTCCATGATATGATTACCACAAACATCACTGCTGTGCTGGGAAAGGATCCCTGCTAATCACAGACAAACATACATGGCAGACCGGGGTGCACTTGAGTTCTCATTGAACTGCATAAAACTGGAGCAAAAGGAGACCAGTGCCTTTACATTTCTGATCTGTACAGCCAGGAGCTCAGCAACACAGATGTGTATTTGTGTGTGACTGAAACATTTCACTCCCGTGACATTTGGAGATTTAGTTCGATTCGTCGCAAAGGTAAAATTATCTTCCTCTTAAATAAGCTAAGAAATGTAAACAGTGTAACATCATTAAAAAAAACTCTCTCAGTCCTTGTAACTGGTAAAATGTGAATGCAAACAGATGTGCTGGTATTCTGCTAACGTAATGTCTCAGAGGACAGAGAGTGAAACATAATTAGCAATCAATTTATGTATGAACCCTCCAGTGATTTTCTTTCTGGGATTACTTTGAATACAAATATAATTTAACTGATATATTTCATTTTTTAAAATTAGAAAATAAGGCAAGTGCATTTCTGAAAAAGGTGCTACTCTTCTACACTTCTAGATAAACATGTGACACCTCTGAAAATTAGATCAATAATAAAAACATTAAAAATATCTGCAATTTAATATAGACTGAAAAACTATCAAAAGACAAAGTGACCAGCATCAATTTCAGAAAATATTTTAGACTTCATAAATACGAGCACCCTATATTTACATAAATTATCTTCTAAACTAGTTTTCCTTTGAAAGAGACACTTTTGTTCTAACAGATATGTCCATTAAATTATATAAATGTTTCAAATATGAAAAAAATAGTAGTAAAATAGAAGCATCAGATGATGTTGTTATTTCGGATTTGCCTTTTTTTCCTAAGATTTGGTTCTTGAGAATCTGTAGCCAGCTTTGACAGAGCTTTCCAGACAAATATAACCCATGGAAATGAAAAAACTTGTGCACTAATAATTACTGCTATCGTATAAAGATTCTGTGGAGAGCTTTTGAGTTTTCACATATAAAGATTATACCAATACTTGTAAATCCCAGCAAAATGCTAATTTCAAAATCGGAATTCTAAGACACTATTGATTTATAGAGACATTATGAACCTAATCCTTTAAACTGGCTTTGTACATTAAGCACGTTTTTATAACTGTAAATTTAACAGTTCCATTTAAAGAAGCAATGCTTCAATAAAAGGCTGATGTTGACCTTGCACAAAACAGGATATAATTCTTTTTAGCTCTTACTAATAAACAAGGAGACAATCCTGTTGCATGCTTATTTGTTTTTTTCCTCTTTTTTTTTCCTCTTTTTGTTTTTTTTTTTTTTCTTTGTTTGTTTGTTTTTTGTTTGTTTTTTTTTTTTTTTTTTTTTCCTGAAGTACCATACAACTCTTCAGTTTGTTACTAAAACCCCCAAACAATTTAGGGAGAGTATTTAATTGACAGCAAGCATTTCACTAGGCTTCAGTGGTATTCCTATGTTTAGAGCTATGGGCAAACCCCCTGTATTCTTTGAAGACAAGTTTTGAAAGAAAAAAAATCAATACTATGAAAAGGAGCTGTATCTTTTCTTACAATAACTGGATGTAGTTTGAAATTGTGAGAATTTATCCCAAACTAGTCTGATAGTTTTAAGAGTATCTCACCAGAGAAGCAAAAAGAATTCTACTGTACAAAGATGCTTGGCTCAAGCAGTAGTGCAAAGATGCACTGGCCCAGGAGCAAACCTCCAGAGCAAGCAGTGTGTGCACAGAAACCACGGGACACCTCACCTTCCAGACAGCCTTTACAGAACACTAAAAACAACCCCAAGTTCCCCACAACACCAGGCAACCAAAGTATCCATAATGATTTCCTCAATCAGTGACAGGCAGTAATAAATTGAGTGCCAGCTGCCACAGAGCACCCTGACTTTAAAAACATCCCAGCTCAGCAACTGCTGCAGCATTCCCTGGAATCCCCCTTCAAACCTCCATCCCCCCAGGGGCACCCTCAGGGAACGGGATGGAGCCTCCTGGCCGGACTGCAGCCAGGCTGGACCCTCCCTGGGGCACCCTCAGGGAACGGGATGGAGCTGCCTGGCCAGGCTGGACCCTCCCAGGGGCACCCTCAGGGAACGGGATGGAGCCTCCTGGCCAGGCTGCAGCCAGGCTGGACCCTCCCTGGGGACAGAGGGGACAGAGGGGACAGCGGCTCCCCAGGGAGGGGCAGCACAAAGTGGCAGCTGGCTGCTCACCTGAGAACTGCAGTGCAAGGGGCTGCACCCCAAGGGAACGGGGGAGATCCCACAGAGCAGCCTGCTGCAGTCACTGCTCACTGCTGGGCACGGCTCCAGGCAGAAAACCTGCTCTTGGCTGCTCAACTCAGCACTAAAATCCACCAGTGGCCACCCCGCTACATATTTTACCTGAGAAACAGAGGAAAAACTCAGAGGCAGTTCGGAAAAACTTCATGATGTAGCTTGTCTCTAAAAATCTACACACAGGAATTTTAGCATCATTAAAACAGGACAATCATATTTTCCCCCAAATATCTTTATAAAGACTATATAAGTGCACAATTAGAAAAATCCCTCCTTAGATACAGTTAAAAACACATTCTGCCCTTGATACCATTTCGGAAAAATCCTATGCTCTGTTTTATTTAGTTTTTTTTTTTTTTCTTTTTAGCAGTGATAAGTAACTACACATCATCATATCACCGAAAGTGTAGATATGTGGTATATCCTACTGGCAGCTAAAACAGCTGAATCCACCAGGCTTTACACTGAGATAAGGTTTTCAGCAACCTTACTGGGGCTATGTGTTGCTTTTTTATGGTTACAAAAAAGATTCTGATAATGTAGACCAGCTCATCTCTGAATTTATTAACATACAATTTTATTATTTTTTTTCCTTTCATGTTCAAATCAGAACTGCAAATGGAACCCACGGCTGTACCCTTTCAACAGAACTGTGTTTTCTTACCCATATAAAACATAACCTAGAAATCCCCAACTCCTTTCATGTGAGTTGCCAGCTTCAACAAAAAGGGGGCCAAAAAAAAAGAAAGAACATAAGAAAATAAGATATACACCCTACTGTTTAACACTGTTTACAGATCTTGGTAGTTGGGGTAATAAGATACAGTATGTGGATTTTTTTAGCAACAGCTTTAAAATTACATATTTTTACACCGTCTCATATAATCAATACCAGCATTCCTCTATGATCATTGCCAATTTGGATGATAAACTCTTCCCAAAGCATATCCATTTCATTGTAAATAAAACAATTCATTAATTCTTTGGCATCAGAAGAATCATACAGCTGCAATTGCTCCATTGTGTCGAGAACGAGACCTTTCCAAAGCTACTCGTTTGTTATCTGTAACAAAAAGAGAGGAAAAAACAAATCACCACAAGATTTGAAACACGGATAATGCAATGTCAAGAGGTTTTCAAACAGCCCTGAAAATCATTCTGAATGATATGTAAATAAGTAAGTAGGAGACTGGATCAGAGAAGTTTCACATTGCAGCTGCCAGACTGAGTTCAAGAGTTCTGCAATCAGCAATAAATTACTTTCTTGATCAGAGAAGCTGGGTGATAAAAGCATTAGGAGAATCCTGAAACACAGTCCCCTTGGAAACAGCACACAATAAATAATTTTCTGGGTAAAAATCTTTCCAATTTTACAAATAATTTATGCATAGAATCTCTGGAAAAATACATTTCAAGTTTCATGGGAATGCACTGACCAGTGCAGTGGTGAAAACCTGGGAGATG
This sequence comes from Lanius collurio, assembly GCA_020086605.1. Taxonomy (NCBI): domain Eukaryota; kingdom Metazoa; phylum Chordata; class Aves; order Passeriformes; family Laniidae; genus Lanius; species Lanius collurio. The sequence goes on along the minus strand of JACBWW010000045.1, from coordinate 6,413,827 downwards.
CTACCAAGTCTAAAAGCCCAGACACTGTTCACAGAGTTAAAAATAGAACAGTTAAATCAGCCACTTCCTAAGCATTTCCTGATTGTGCAATGTGAACAACTTTTAGGATAAAATATTACACAATAATTATTTCAATGAATAATAAATATGTCTCTGTCACAGGAAAACAATCACCAAGTGCCAGCCACACTCCTAAACGCCCTCACAGTGAGATTTTAAAGCAGTGAGCACACACACAGGCGGGCACACAAAGGGGCACAGGATTAACCCCCACTCAGAGCTCTCCAGGTTTGCATCTTTCTTTCTCTCAATGACTTCCTGCCATGCAAACTTGTTCTTTTTCTTATTTTTTGGTGGCTGCTTCCTTTTGGCTTTGCCTTCTCCTCTTCCCTCGTGTCCCGTTCGGGAGCTGCTCCACATCACCTCAGTCCCTACACTGCTGCAGCACCAGGATGTCCCCAAATCCACCTGGAACTTTTCCACAGGGCTGCAATATCATAAAGAAGTCACTTGAGAAGCAAAACATCTGCCAGGCACACTGCAGGCACTCAGGTTTTCTGGGCTTTTCCCAAAGATTGAGCTCCCTCTGCCTGCCCGCTGCCCCTGGCAGTGCCACGCTGAGGTTTGGGCACACAGCTGAGGTTTGGGCACACAGCTGAGGTTTGGGCACACAGCCCGAGACCACGACACGTCTGGGGGTACAAACAGCCTGGCAAGGGGACTGGGCACTGCAGTGGCTGCCCCAGGAGGCTGTGGAGCCTCCATCCTCAGAGATATCCATCCCTGACCTGGACAAGTGACCAGCCCCAGCAGGGTGGGTGGCCAAGGTGACCTCCAGAGGTCTTTTCCAACCTCAGCCACCGGACACTCCCTCTGAGCCAAGCAATGAAACAAGACAAAGAAAGACATCTCTGTCATCTGTTTCTGCCCAAAGAACAGAGGCTGCCCGGGGACACCGCCCGGGGACACCGCCCGGGGACACCGCCCGGGGACACTGCCGGGGACACCGCTGGGGACACCGCCCGGGGACACCGCCCGGGGACACCGCCCGGGGACACCGCCCGGGGACACTGCCGGGGACACCGCCCGGGGACACCGCCCGGGGACACCGCCGGGGACACTGCCCGGGGACACCGCCCGGGGACACCGCCCGGGGACACTGCCCGGGGACACCGCCCGGGGACACCGCCCGGGGACACCGCCCGGGGCAGTCCGGGGACACTGCCGGGGACACCGCCCGGGGACACTGCCCGGGGACACTGCCCGGGGACACCGCCCGGGGACACTGCCCGGGGACACTGCCCGGGGACACCGCCCGGGGACACTGCCGGGGACACCGCCCGGGGACACCGCCCGGGCTCTGCACACTCAGCCTCTCTCCCTGCTCACTGGAAGTGTCCCCAATGCTATGGGGAATTAATGGCTCCTTTAGCCAGATTATTAGTTCTTTTTATAGTTCTGCCTTGCCTCCTTTTCCTAATGAATCCAGCCATGCATAAAGTATTCAAATTACCCCAAGTCAATCGGTTTTGCATGGGAATAAATCTCTCCTCTGGTTGCAGTGTCACTGAGCAGTGGCAATTACAGCACAAAAGAAGGGAAGTCATCAACTCAATGTGCTGCCCTCCTCCAAGACTGAGGAGTCCAGAGATGCCTCCAACACCAGACTACTTCTTGGTAAAAGTTCATTAACTACACAGGTTAAAAACAGATTAAGTCTAAGAACTGTTGGATTTTGGTTTTGTTGTTGTTGTTTGGTTTTTCGTTTTGTTTGTTGTTTTTTTTTAATTTATTTTCTCCTTTCAGTTCTTTTTTTTTTCCATCGTGGTAGAGACAAACATTTTCTGCAAGTGACAGTTTAAATTCTCCTGTAACTGCACCACTGGGCTGGGACCTTGGGAAAATACAAAACCACCAAACAAAATCACAGAACAATGTCATTTCTTCTTCAGGTAATAACAAAGTATTTCCTCAATACATACGTGTTAAGTTAGAACAAACGGTTTCATATTAGATATGAAGCTGGATTGGGCTGGCATTTCAGTTACTTAAGCAAGAATTTTGAAAAAAAATCATTAAATTTATATCACTTTCCACATGCACATTCAGTTATCTCCAACATCTGTATTTGCCTTTTTTATCTAACAGACCACATTGAATAAAACACACAGCAAGTCTGGCTCATAAGCATGACTGACCATTCTGGCATAAAATTAACTATAACACAAATAAATAGTAAAACGATTTCCTTGTATTATGGGGGGATGGAGAGGGAAAACAAGAGTAAGTTAAAAGCAGTTAAAATGAAGTAAAAAATCCTTGCCCAGAGGCTCAGGTGTACACTGAAAACATGAAAACACGACCAGAAAACAGGGAATGGGTTCGGTGTGTACCAGCCAGGCCTTCGGGGTAACCCCACCCATTGGGGGGAATTTTATTTCTCACTTTAAGAGTAGAAGTCCATTTCTTTTAAAAGCAGGCACACCCACACTGCTCCCGTTACAGACGTTATCAGCTATCTCAGAAGTGAGCACATGACCCTAAAAGTGGCCTCTCAATCTGCTGAATGGATCTTTTCTTAGAGCAGTGAAAGGTAGAACAGTGAAGGATTAAAATGGAAAACAAAGAAGATTTTTATATCAAAAAATCATCTTTTAGCTAGCTGGATCAAATGAAAATAAAGTAAACACAAAATTAAATGCTGAGAAATCAAATCAGCAGCTCCTCTTTAGTGCACATAACCCTGGAATGCAGTGGTGACCATGCAAACTTTGCACCCCCACTGGAAGAAATAGATGGACTTGGTTATAAAAACAATTCCTTGCTCAAGTCTTGCCCTCAGCATAGCACCACGATAGGAATAAACCCTGCAAAATGTATTTTTTCCTCTCCTTAATGCTCCTCCATTAGCTCTGTTATTAAAAGAGAAGTCTCAATAGCTGCCACAGATTTATTAACTCAGTGCCTTGTTATCAACATAGAACTCAGTTACACGAGGAGAAAAATAAATGGTACTTGCAGAACTGCAGTACGAAGATTAAGTGACTTTTTCATTTCATTTTCTTCTTATCCACTCTTCCAGGTAGTAACTTTATGCTCTCCTAATTATAAACCCTATTTTTTATGAGCAATCAATGCTAGCAATAATATAGATGTTGTGCAGTCAAATGGACTGGTCATGACACCGAGATATCTGATATTGGAAAAGACAGAGTCTATAAAACCATACCTCAAAGGTGCCTGATTGGAATTTGCATTATCCTGTAACAAGAAATAAAGTTCTCTTACACCATTATCTCTCAGCCCTGATATTAAAATTATAAATGCATTACAAACTGCTGCCTTGGGCTTGGTACCTCACTTGGCTCCCTTTCCCCCTCCTGAATAACCTCCCCAAGGTGAGGGAATCGCCCTTTCCACAGCTGACAATAATAATGAAAGCTGTTTAATGCTCCCAGAAAGGAGGTTCTGGTTTGAGTTGCCTTGAAAATGATCTCAGCAATTAATAATATATTTAAAATCTCATCCTTTTGAAATAGTTTTGACTATGCAGAAGAGACAGAAATGCACGCTGAAAGGGAATTTGTATGGCCTGTGCCTTTGGGAATCAATGAAAGCCTTTACATCAAACATTTATTTCTCCATTCATGTAAAATCTTGTTCACTAGGAAATCCTACTGAAACACATCTTGTTTTCATGAGCAACCAGAGGAAAAATACTCCTGCAGTCCCAAGCACTGCAGCAAGTGCCACAGAAAGCAGGGAAAACAGAAGAGCAAGACAATTTCCTATAGGTATGGAAAGATTACAGAAAAAATGAGTAAATTACTAACTTAAGTAAGTTATAAATGGACAAACTGCCACAACTGATGGGTTCCAAGGATCAAACACTTCATCTGTAATAATGCTGAGGTTTGCATTTACTCTACAGAAAAAGGTGAAAACCTGAGTTTTACAAGTACCACTTTTTTTTTCTGATCAGGACAACTAAATATCTTCTCTCTAATGTCAGTGATTAAAACTGTGACAAGTTTAATTTCTATTCACTTGAGCCTGGGTAGCCTCCAGTTTTCTCCTTGAGCTACCCAAGCTCAGGGGAAACCAAACCCAACTTCTCATGTGCTGTAACTGCATATCACCAACTGCTTGAAGGAACAACCCAGGACAAAAATTAACTTTATTATTATTATTATTTTCCTTTATGGACTGCAGGCACCTTCATCAGCTTTGGCTTCCCAAAAATGAAAGGTAAATCGTTTTGGAAAATGGAATTGCTAGAACCTGAAGCAGAACTGATCCAGAGCAAACCAGCAGGGAAGTCCACCCATCCCCAGCTCCTCTCCAGCAGCTGAGCAGTGCCCAGGGCACTGTCTGGGGCACTGCCTGGCCTGGCCTCTGACATTATTGGGGAGCCCAGCTGAGAAAAAAGCCAGGAAAGGAAATTAAGAGCTTCAAAACTGCTGCAGCTGTCAGGAGCAAAACCCTTTCTGAGAGAAAATGGCTCTCCTAACCTCAATTCTGTGAGATTTGATTTCAAATTGATCTTTCAGAATGTATGGCCTACATAGGAAAAAGAATAGCAATAAGGTAAAAATCAGTTGTGGGAGAAATAGAGCCAAAAGAGCTCAGAAATAGCACTTTTCAGAAGATTGTTATTGCCAAGAGATGAAACAAGCAAATAAAACACTTTTGTAAGTGGGTTAAGGGCAACTGTGCAGTTAATATGTTTTCTATTAATCGTTGAGTATTCAATCCACTCTTATTTCAACCTAAACAGGCACCCTGCACGTGCCTGGCAAAATCTGAACCAGACCCTTTACAAGCACCACACTGGGGCATCTCACATTCACTTGGACCTGATATTTGTGGAACCAAAAACAAGAACAGATCCAGAGCTCCAACATTCCTGTTCTCAGCCTTTTTTTTTTTTATTTTGCTAAACAGAGTCTGAAATTCTTGACAATCAAACTCAAATGACAGCTAAAAAGGTTATTTTAGCATCAGTTTCAAAGAAAACATTAAGATTTCAAGCAAACCCTGGAGCTGTAAGGTCAAATTCTATAAATCCTGGTTTATTTTGGTTTAGGTCAAGACTTTCATGTGAAAGCTGAGTGATAACCTGGGTTTATAAATGTTATGATCGAGAAACAGAAACTTACCCTTAGGCCAAAATAAAGCAGATTTTTAGTGTTTGCTTTTTGTTTGTTTTTTTTTTAAGCCCCCAAAATCAAGATAGCACAGCTGAACACATTAATTATAAAGGCATCATTTGTTGACCTTATAATAAATTAAAAATTATGTTCCTGGCCTGGTTACTGGGATGTTTACAAACATATTGATCTGTAAGGTGTTAAGGAGTAGGAAAAGGTTTTAGAAGAAATAAGGAGGAAGAAAAAGCACCAAGGAGAACTGCAGCACTTACAAGGATGTGAATGGTTCCTCCTCGGGTAAAAAGCAGCAACACACATCTCCTGAGTTATCTGCAGGAGTCAGGAATGTCCTGTTCTGTTCAGAAACAGTGGCTTCAAAGCTGTGAAGTCGTTTAGGTAACACACAGCACCCTCACTTTAAGGTTTCCAGACTATTCTGCATGAACAATTTCTCATGGAGAAGATGTGTGGCTGTTTGGATTCTCTTGAACTTGCTAAATAGATTTGTTAATACCCAGAAGCGCTGAGCTACAGAAGCAGGTCTAAAATACAGAGTTAAAGAATTTAAGCCCTGACACAAAAGAGTTTTACTCAGATTAAAAGGGAACAAAGACATGTCTAATCTTTGTGCTGCCACTCAGACCCAGCTTGCTGGGCACTGCTAATTGTAGCCTTTGAGTCGTAGGAAAATGCACAACATCAGTAGAAAACCCATTTGTTTATGTCCTGTGTGTTAGACACAGAAATGCTTTAAAATGGAATATTGTGGGACATTTTAATGCTAAATGGCATGTGTGATGACATTTACCAGCTCAGTGCAATCCAGCTGTGACCACAGTCATTACAGCATGGCAGCACAATAAAAGCCACACTTCTGCCACCAGAATGGAGGATTTTGGCCATCTGTATCATAATTCCAATAACGAAGTAAATGCTTACGCTATTTACAGCTATTTAGAGCTGAAGTTTAGTATTTGTGGGATGAAAACGGATTTGTAAACCCTATTTTCAAGTAATCAGTTTAAAGTAAATTTTACAATTGCTTACTCTGGGCCTTAAGATTTCAAAACAACCCAAAAAACAAAGAAAGAATTGGCCCAGTAAGATAAGGATCCTTAAACCTTTAAATGATCTATTAAATATTTTAATTTGACTTTGCTTTCTTTGTTAATAGCACCACTTGGGATGTGCAGTGAAAGCTCTTCCACAAGAGTTGCAATGGAAAAGCCTTAGCAGGAGACAACACATGCCTGCCTCCGGGGTTACAAGACAAATCAATCTATTTTTCTCCTTTCCTCCAAGGGTAATTGGCCTTTAAAATTACAGAGAAAAATAGGCCTTCGTGTCAGTACAATGCAGGCACATATACAGCCATTTCCCATTTCTTTTTCAGTTTGAATTCTCAGCTGAGAAGTAAACTTATAAAGGTGGGAAAATAAAAAGAAGATGAAGAGGAACGATTGCATCAGTTCAAATCCCCTCCAATAACAAGCACCACTGTGACCAGCATTTGAGGCTGGAATTGACTGAAACCTGCTATGAATTGCTGCCATTTTCCTAGGCAGTAATTTTTTATTCTTGATTGGGACAAAATTTTCTTGATTTTTTTGTAACAGCTTGTACCACTGCCATTCATGGAGATTTATCACAGAATTTAGTTAAACTGAGGAGTTTTAATTATTGGTTCATTTCCCATAAAATCTCACAAAGTAATACTGATTTTTACCACATTCTTATGAAATTGCCTTTTTTCAAGGAGCAATCATGGCTATGAACATCCTGACAATCCTTCTGCTATGCTGTACACAGAATCACGTAGAAACTCAGTTTCAGCCTTTGAATACTGTTAAATTGTATACAGTGCATTTAAATTGGCTAATAAATTGTTTCACAGCAGTGAAACTCCGATGCCAGTCTTCTCAGTTTTCTGATTGCTATTAAATCTGATTTGCAATACATTAATCATATCATGCTTTTAATAAGAGTTTGTTGTGTGAAAATATTTCCCAGTGCATAGAGGAGCAATCAGATAAGCTACAACTGATATATAAAAACAAGAACAAAGTTGAAAAAAGTCAAAACAACTTAGTGTTTAAAAACAGAACTAACATTGCCTCGAAACAGGGTATGGAAACCACTAAAGCTTTCATGTGAACTCGCTCCCTGGGAGTGTGTGTACAGGTGTAAAGCAATTATTAGACTTGATATCTGAATGAACTCAGGTTCCCATTAGAGCCTGAATGCTTCAATGACCCTATTATTTTCCTTCCAGTGCTCCCAGACCTGATCAACTTAATTATTCTGACTAGTGAAATATTTAGGACATGAATGTATGATTTAAGACAAATGAGACAAATGAAAGTACTTCATAAAACAACTCAAAGAAAAGAGTAAGACACGTGATACGATGACAAATCCAGCAAGGTCAGGACTAACAGTAACAAAGAAAGAGAGAGAGATCCATGGCAATAAAACTACATTTACTCAGGTATTTTTCCCTTGAACCTCTCATTTGTAAGCTCCCCTGTATAGTGAAAAGATTTAGCTTATGAGTCAGAAGGGTGAAGCAAATTTCAGAGAGTAAATGAATTGTCTGCTTCAGTACTGAAAGAATCCAAATCTGGAAACACAGGGATTGTGATTCTTCTTTCCTGACTACACAGACACTGTCAGTAATTGTCCAAAAGTAAAAGCAGAGCCTCCACTATAAAAGACTTCATGTCAGAGAGGACAGATTTGCTGATGTGAAAGATGTTTCCCTGTTTTAATTGTCCCTACTATTTCACTAACGACATTGCAAAAAACATGTACTCACATTTTAAACAGATTTGTCCGATGCTAATACACTGTATTGTTCATCAATAATGTAATTTAAAGGGGCTTCCAAAATGTCCTATTCCCAGCTCCCCAATTAACACTTGCACTCCTACAATCTGTACTTGCTTCGGAAGTGAGCTGACTGTAAGGTTACAAACCAGGACAAGGAGACAAAGACAGTAACAGGTTCTGAACTGGAAGTGCACAGGGAGCCCCCAAGTTCACATCCTCTCATCTCACCGTGTTTGTCCTTAAAGGGATCAGGGGGACACCCAGGGGGACACCCAGGGGTCCCCCAGCCCTCGCCTCCGCCCCCCAAGGAGCTGGAGTGGCTGCTGAGCCCGCACTAACCGAGGCTCAGCCACAGTGCCATCACCTCCCATCCAACCTGACACTTGCAGGGAGCAAGGAAGCCACCAGAGACCAGCACCAGCTCCTGCTGAAGGCACTTCCTGACGGGAGCCTTCACTTCGCACTTCACACGGAAGGATTGGATGTGACAAAACACACCAGGGCAGGAGGGAAGGCTCTGCACCTCCTCTCCACAGCGGCCTGATGCAAGTCAATACCAATTCCTCCCCAAAGTCACACTCCAAAGCTGACAGATGGCAGTCAAAGGGGAAGCTTCCCAGCTACTGCCCCCAATATCCTACCCCAGAACAGAGCAGGGACACGCTCGCCTCGCCGGGATCCCCCCACCTGCACTGCTGCTTCCCCTGCAGCAGCATCTCCCCTGCACAGCTGCATCTCCCCTGCACAGCTGCATCTCCCCTGCACAGCTGCATCTCCCCTGCACAGCAGCATCTCCCCTGCAGCAGCATCTCCCCTGCACAGCCGCATCTCCCCTGCACAGCAGCATCTCCCCTGCACAGCCCCATCTCCCATGCACAGCAGCATCTCCCCTGCACAGCAGCATCTCCCATGCACAGCCGCATCTCCCATGCACAGCCGCATCTCCCCTGCACAGCAGCATCTCCCCTGCACAGCAGCATCTCCCCTGCACAGCTGCATCTCCCATGCACAGCAGCATCTCCCCTGCACAGCAGCATCTCCCCTGCACAGCTGCATCTCCCATGCACAGCAGCATCTCCCATGCACAGCAGCATCTCCCATGCACAGCCGCATCTCCCCTGCACAGCAGCATCTCCCCTGCACAGCCGCATCTCCCCTGCACAGCCGCATCTCCCCTGCACAGCAGCATCTCCCCTGCACAGCCCCATCTCCCATGCACAGCAGCATCTCCCCTGCACAGCAGCATCTCCCATGCACAGCCGCATCTCCCATGCACAGCCGCATCTCCCCTGCACAGCCGCATCTCCCCTGCACAGCAGCATCTCCCATGCACAGCTGCATCTCCCATGCACAGCCGCATCTCCCATGCACAGCCGCATCTCCCCTGCACAGCTGCATCTCCCCTGCACAGCCGCATCTCCCATGCACAGCCGCATCTCCCATGCACAGCTGCATCTCCCCTGCACAGCCTCATCTCCCGTGCACAGCAGCATCTCCCGTGCACAGCTGCATCTCCCGTGCACAGCTGCATCTCCCGTGCACAGCTGCATCTCCCATGCACAGCTGCATCTCCCCTGCAGCAGCATCTCCCCTGCACAGCTGCATCTCCCCTGCACAGCAGCATCTCCCATGCACAGCAGCATCTCCCATGCACAGCAGCATCTCCCCTGCACAGCCGCATCTCCCCTGCACAGCCGCATCTCCCATGCACAGCTGCATCTCCCCTGCACAGCCTCATCTCCCGTGCACAGCAGCATCTCCCGTGCACAGCTGCATCTCCCGTGCACAGCTGCATCTCCCATGCACAGCTGCATCTCCCCTGCACAGCTGCATCTCCCATGCACAGCTGCATCTCCCCTGCAGCAGCATCTCCCCTGCACAGCTGCATCTCCCCTGCACAGCAGCATCTCCCCTGCACAGCTGCATCTCCCATGCACAGCAGCATCTCCCATGCACAGCTGCATCTCCCCTGCACAGCAGCATCTCCCATGCACAGCTGCCTTGTTCTCTGCACACAGCATCAAAGCACTGAGCTCTCCTGGCTCAAAAGGAAGTTCTTTCAAAACAGCAGCTGGGTAACACTCCTGAAAAGCAAGTATTTCCTCCTGGTTCATGTAAACTCGTTTTTCTCCACGCCCAGACAATGACAATGTGTCACTGTAGGACACGAGGGCACACACACGTGAACGCCACAGCTGAAGGTGAGAAAAAGGACCAAGTTTATTTTCTGACTCCACTTCTTATAGTTTTACAAAAGTGACAGTGGATTGGAGGGTGAAAGGGCCACCTCTCCAATGACACTGGACAAGTTACCAATCCATCAACTTTCTCCACCTCTACGAAGGAATGCAAAACAACTGAGTTGTTTACAGAAAATGTGTGTGGGAAAGTGTGCAACTAGAATGAAAACATCAGAAAGCTAAAAGATTTCTAAAAATCAGGGCGACAACAATATTCCTTGTAGCCCGCAAAAGTCAGTCTCCAGTGTTTTTTATGCATGAGAAAAAAATTCTCTTTATAAATGTATATATATATAAAACCCACTCCGCAATAACTTGTAGCCTACATGTTAAATGAAATATTTTAAATACAATAAAAGCAGAATATCCATAATTATTTTTTGATTAAATAAAATATCAGCATTTTTTATTTATGGCTAGGTTAACATTTACAATTCAGCATTTTGCAATATTTAAATGGAATTGAATATGCTATGAGAAAACTTAAAACTACATCACTCCTGTATGACCGGCTGGCACAGGCCACGGTCTTCTGTGCCCATCTGCATTTTACCACAGAACATGAAAGAAAAGCTCCTGTTCCAGCCTGGCAAGATGATCTCACCACCACCTGTTACCTCTCTGCACACCCCAACTGAGAAAAACTCGATCCTGAAAGTGACTTTTAATCTATATTATTTGCATGTGCAGGTTATGTGAATGTGAAGCCGTTACTTATTAAAATAATTCATACAAGAAAGTAATTTAGACTACACATGGCAGGCTCTGAGGTAAAATATAATAACTTTGAAGAAATTAGGAGTCTAATTTCTTTCTTGGCTGAGCACGGACAACTCCATTATGATTCACTGTGCAAACCCCGTGCTCACATAAAGCAGAATTTGACCCTTTATGCTCATACAAAGAATAAAAGTCCAGAGGCAGTTACTGCTGGGAGAGGGCAACAAGGTGTCCCTAAATAGCTCAAAATAGTTTTATTTATCAATGCTGGTGTCTGAGGAGATTATTTAATGCGCTGCCCCAGATCCTGAATGGAGCCTTTCTGTCCTGATGCAGGGGACAAAGCCAGGCCACTGCCCCGGCTCCCACCGCCCTGGGGAGGGAAGGCTGGAGGAAATTCATTCCCATTCCCCGGGGCTGCAGGGGAGGCAGCAGCACCACCTCTCACAGGGAGGCTCAGGAAGAGGCTGGCACTCACACTCAGCTCTTCATCCTCCTCCAGACTGAAGTGAGACCAAAGGATGAGGCAAGGGGAGCGTGGCTGGGGCTGAGGGAGCAGAGCAGGCTCAGACTGAAGTGACACCAAAGGATGAGGCAGGGGGAGCGTGGCTGGGTCTGAGGGAGCAGAGCAGGCTCAGACTAAAGTGAGACCAAAGGATAAGGCAAGGGGAGCGTGGCTGGGTCTGAGGGAGCAGAGCAGGCTCAGACTGAAGTGACACCAAAGGATGAGGAAAGGGGAGCGTGGCTGGGTCTGAGGGAGCAGAGCAGGCTCAGACTGAAGTGAGACCAAAGGACAAGGCAAGGGGAGTGTGGCTGGGTCTGAGGGAGCAGAGCAGGCTCAGAACAGGGCACTGCTGGCAGTGCAAAACCAAACAGGTCAGCTGGGGACAGATCCTGCCTTAAGCAGCTCCTGAACACACAGGACCCCACTGGCTAACCAGGATGAGGCTCGCTGGGTGACCTTCACTGCCTCATGGAAGGGACTTCACAATCTCCCTTCACCTCTTAGATGTCTTTAGACTCGAAAATAATGTTTTGTGCCACAAAATAAACATTATTTTTCTTTCCAATTTTGTTCCCATTTAGAGATCTAGTTTACAGCACCACTCCAAAGCTAGTTTTACCACACAGAGAAACTGAATTTGGGTGAAAGAAAACAGTCGGGAGTTTCTCTCTGGGGTGGGAGAGAGTAGGAATTTACACAAATTCTGCTGCTGGATAAAATGATTAGGAAAATACATCCTTAGTGCCACTAAAATCACATTAATCCATCAGATATTTTTTGCCTAAAGCTGGTAACGTCCTTTAGAATTACGTTTTGCTGCATATAAACACTTGTAACTACAAGCTCCTTCCATCTCATCTGAGGGAACATTTTTTCACGCTTGAACTAGTTTCCTCTTCAGAAATAACAAAGTCAGTGTGTTAACAGTTTACACCTATTTGGGATTCACTGGGCATGGTGGCCTTTCAACCATCACCCTCCCCTTCCTTGTGCTTTCTGAGAACTCCCAAAGCCAAGGATCCTGTTGGCTTTTAAAGCCAAATCAATGAAACCATGGGCAGCTTGTCCATTGTGCACTGGAGCTGAGGGACTCAGAGTGCAGAGCTCACAATGAAAAGCTCATTTTGTTGAATAAAATGTTTGATCAGAGGACATGTTACCTTTTTTTTGTTTGTCTCCTCTTTAAATAGATGTTCTAGACAGAATTTTCTGTAAAAGTGGGCTGAGACTCTGCTGCACTTTGATGATAATTCCTGCTGCTGTCCAAGTACTTCTGCACTGGATACTCAAGGAAAGAATTATGTAAAACTTATAGGAAAAAAAAAAAAAAAAACCTACATTTTTGATGCTCTTAAATTGCTTCATCAGCTGTTTATCATGAATAAAAAAAAAAACCCAGAGAGAGATGAGCAAACTTCTCCAATCTTCCAGCCTAATAAGTCAACAGAAAATAGCAAAAGGCTGCAATAGTAAATAAAAGAGAGCCTGCATTTCAGCTTAACAACTTGACTTGCAAGTTTTCTAGGCTTTGGATACAGAAAGCCATCTCTAGAGACTTTTTTGTGAGGATGGGAACTTTTTAAAATATGGGGTTGTTTTAATTCTATGAAATTCACATCTGTGATTTTGGAATTTCCTACTCAGCACTAGCAGAAAAGCAAACTGTAGATGAAACATTTTCAAAAGGTTTACTACAAAGTTTGCTACAGAGATTTTTTTTTTCACAAACTATGCAAATCTGGCTACTTACATTCCATGAGTTCTACTGACTCAGTGTAAGGCAAATAACTATTTCACAGAGCAGCATGCTTGCAGAGAGCTGAAAATGATATCTCAGTACAGAAGGGAAAAAAAACCAAGGAAGAGAAATACTCTTAAGTATGCAAAGTATTTTCAGATGCCTTTTAATTTTTTTTTACAAGAATACAGTTAAGTCCTCTTGGAATGCCAGTATAAAAGACTCAAAGTGCTAACTGCAATTTGATTTATTGGGTTTGAGTTATAATTCAAACCCAAGCCTTTTGCACTTCAAGTCCAGCACAGCACGAGAGAGCCACAATATCTGCAAAGTCCAGCAGGAAGGATTAGTAAATGTCACAGCACCTTCAGGGCACAGCAGAGCCTCAAAATAGGTAGTGAGTCAAGAGTCTGAACAGGAAAAGTACAGCAGGGTGCCTTTAAAAAATCTGCATCAGGCTGGGAGGTCTGTAAACCTCACCTCTATAAAAAGATCATCCCTTTTCTTCTGCTTTCTCACCTACAAACCTGGTCAGGGAAGGGACCTCACTAAAGTTAAATTAAAATGCTTTGTCTAATTTAAAATAAGTTTATATATGTGTACATAAATGTATATTTTAGAGAAACACCAACTTAGGCCATGTAGCAGGCAAAGTTTCAGTGGAAAAATGACAAATAGCTGATTTCTGCCTTTTCTTTAACATAGGTAATGACTGCTTGCATGGCCTCTGGAATTCCTAAGCTTTGCCATAACTCAGTCCAAACAGTTATCACTCTATTCCTGGCCACATGTGGGGCTCTGAACATTGATTAGTGGCTAAAAACAATTCTGGTTTTGCAGTTTAAAGGCACCACTTAAGACGTTACTAAATCTACTAAATTTTACTATTTTAAACCCACTCTCAGAATATTTCCAATGCCTTTGCCATCTAAAATCTGAATAGAAAGATAAAGGTCTAAAAAGTTCTCAAAAGAACAATAAAATTAATATTAATTGAAGTTCTGGTAAACTGAGTAAATGAAGAACCAAAACTTTTTTCCCTTGGAAAACAATGAAGTGTAATATTGAACCACTTTCAGCACTTTTCCCAAAGCATTTTTGGAACAGACAGGTTGGGTTCAGGGTAATTACAAAGAGCAATTTGGCTCCAGCACACTCCAAATGTTCTGAAAAGACATGATTACACGAGTTATCAGTTCTTCCTCCTTAGGAAGGTCTTTAAGCACTGACATAATTTTCTTTTTTTCTTGGATGCTGCCTGTCCAGGGCCATCCCCTGCAGACGAGGCAGGGCCTATCAGGGGAGCATTTGGGGCTGCTGACAAATTTAATCCCATCCTCACCTGCCCCCACCACATCCCTCAACTTTACTAAGGCATTACCAGCACTCTGCAGTATTTTATTATGAAATATCTATGCACATTTACAGATCACTTTGACTTTGCACACTTCTGAGTTACTTTGGGTTTTTCTCAGTTTCTTCTGAGTTTGCTCATAATTGAGTTATCTTTTCAAATAATTTTACCTCCAGTGATTTATTTCTGCTTCACAAGATGAAGTACAAAAGGTTCAATCTGCTGCTAAGTGTCCACCCCTTTAGGGAGTAATAAGGAAATGTGATATAAAGTTTCAGAATCCTTGCAAAAAACAGAGTAAAGTAACAGTAACCATGAGGGTTTCGTGATTTTTTGTGTGAATGAGGATATTTAACAGGTTTATCCAAACTGCAGTTTGCCAAGAGCTATCTGGTGAGATTCATGACAGAGAGAAGACTGGTTTGCATATTAAATTGTGTCACCAACAACCCCTCAGGTTTCTAAAAAAACAAAATAAAAAAGGGAGGATCTTCACACCAATTTGGCGCTGAGCAAAATAATTTACACCCCACCAAGTCCCAATAATACATTTGGAAGCCTGTAAGAAATGCATTGCACTCTTATTTTTGTAAAGGACACATTAGCCAAGTTCCCAGCTCACAGAGCAGCAAAATCCACAGGTACAATCTGATTTTCCCCAAGCTGTTTTACAACAACCCAGCCACTCCAGAAAAAGGAAGGTGAATTTATGGAAAAGTGAGAAATGGGAGAAACCAGCGGTGCTGCCCTGGGTGCCAGGGTGGTGCCACTGCTGGGGGCAGGGCACAGAAGGCTCTTCTGAACAAGCAGCCACCCTTCCAAAAGCTCAACTCTGTCTAAACTAACCCAGCAAAGCAGCATGATCTTTGCATCAAGACTCCAACACCCAAAAATTCCCAAAGCCAACCCCTGACAAGAAGCAGCAATGCTATTTCCACTCCTATTTCCACTGCAGCACATGAGAATGGATCAGAGCAGGAAGGTTTTTCACCCCCCTCCCTCACACTGATAGATGTCTGGCAGAATTATTTCCTGTACATCTCAGTGGTGCTGAAAATCTCACTAAGTATCTTTAAAAAATCCAGGGTCAAATACAGAGTCAGCATTTAAGCAAACCACTTAGCCCTGGATATGCTGGGTCTAATCCTTGTAGTTTAGCCACAAATTAAGCTGTCTTTCCTTCTTTCTCTCTGAAAATGGCTTAATCACCCAGCCTGGCTCTATGCAATTAAAAAGCTCCTGCCTGTAATTGACAAGTGATGTAACCAGACATTAATTCTTATCCTACAGAATTCATAGTTCATCTATAATACTAATATCTTACTAATATATTGCCCATATGCAGATAATTCACTAAAATCATTGATTCTTACATCTTCAATCCCCTGCCTTTGCAAAACTCCACTTTTCATACAAAACCCCCAAATTAATTCATGTCATACAGGTTCTATCTGTAAGAAAGGAAGGAAATTCAGTCTATCAAGATGTTTTGTCCTGCTTTTTCCTTTTGAGTGACCTCTGAGGTGTTCCTGTGGACTACAAAGAGGCTGAAGGACTTGGTCTTGTTGGCTCTTGTGAAGAGAAGGGCAGGGAAGGGATCTAACAACAACCTTCAGATGCCTGAAGGTGAACACAACACCTGAGTCAGTGCTCCTGGTCACAGCCAGAAGGTAAAATAAGAGCCAGCAGCCCAAAGCTGCAGTTTCAATGGTAGGAAAAAGTGCTGTACCCCAGGAATGCAGGGCAGAGCTGGGGTGGGGCACCCAGAGCTGGGCAGGGCTGCAGGAGCTGCTCTGACAAGTGCCAGCTCACTCCATCAGTGTGGGGCTAATCCTGCTCCAAGCAGGAGCTGCACAAGATGAATTCCAAAAGCCCCTTCAAACATTTCTCACTCCCTATCAACTCACCGATTCTTGGCAAGCACATGTCAGGGATTCAGAAATAATAAGTATTAACATTAGTTATTTTTGGCCTGTCATTAGTATTTACATCCACACTCTTAGCAGTTCTAAATGCCAAGGCTTCGGTTTCAGTGATATTTTTCAAAAAGGAAAGGGGTTTTTTTTGCCAATTTATCATTTCTAATCTGTTCAAAGATTAAGCCAGAACTCTTCAGTGAGACTTCTTCATAAATAACTGTACAAAATTAAAATAAATTAACATCTATTATTTAGCTTCATTCTTAAAATAGTTAACATATGCCCACAGGCTACAGCATATATTGAAAAAATAAACCAAAAACCCAGATAGGGGACCTTCACCCCTTTCTGAGGACTCAGAAGATATGGTACAAGTAGGATTCCCAAAACTACCAGTAAGGACCTAGAATTTAATAGCTGTGAAATATTATTACTACTGTCTCCACAACTACAACAGCCATAATCAGGTTTATACAGAACCCTAAACCAGCTCTCGAGATCATCTCCTGTCATCTTCAGCAGAACACCCAGAGAGGGAGCCGGGCAGGGGTGGGGAAGGAGGGGGAAAGTGGAAGACTGGGAAAACTCAGTTATCCCTCCTTAATTTGAGTAATTAGATTGCTGAGGGACTTCAGCACAGAAACACGAGGCTGACAGAACCTGCTCTGTAACAGCAAGTAAGGCCATTCCAAGAAAAGCAGCAAGTTGTGACAAATGCTTGAGATGTCCCTGATTTGTGAATGTGTGTACTGGAGGAAAACAACACATAACTGAGAAAGGCAGCCCGGAAAGCAGAAGGACACTCAGAAGAAACCAAAGGAAAAAGAGCCCATCAGACTGCATTGTGGGGGCTTTTTTTGTGTTGTTCTGTTAGTTTTTGTGGCCTTATTATAGCAAAGATGGTGCCTGCAAGGACTGAAGTGACTGACAGATGTCTCTCAAGTGTGCGTGCTCTGAAAACGATGCACCAGCAACTTTGGCTCTGCTTTTTATGCTGAAATTGAAAACAAAAAGTACAGGGCAACTTCAAGGAAAGAATAAGCTAGTTGGTGTAAATTGTCCTAATCATCTTCTTTGCTTCTTCTTTGAGTTGAGGAGTATTTTCAGTCACCACTGAAAACTGCACCTGCCAAGGATGCCCTTGCTCAGGGCACAATCTTTGTCTTAGGGGTATAATGGGAAAAAAGCCCATAAATCATCAAAGCATTATTAAAAACAGCTCTTATTCTAGAAAGTATAAACATTAATTTCTATGGAAAGACTGTGTATAACCAACAGGAAACCAGAATAAGATGAACTAACTTTCATGATAGCAAGCCAGACTGATTTTAACCTTCTGACTAAATAATTTCCTGTAGCTTCTAAGGAAACCTGCTTGTTATTTACAAAAGGATTCATTGACACCTAATTAATTAATTAATTAATGCCATTAGATCTAGAATTTAAAACACTTATTCAGATTGAATTCACAACACAACTTTGCTTTTAGTTCATGGCTTTTTGGACTAGAGAAACTCAAACATGACTGGGATTCAGAAAATCCCTGAGGGCTGAATATTGTGTCCTCCAGCTCGGGCTGAACACAGAAGGAACAACAAAATGCAGGCAAGAAATGTTGTTTATTTTCAAAGGACAGACGGGATGACATATGGATTCAAACTCTGTAAAGGCTGCGAGCCTAAAGCTATGAACAGTCCATAGTACGTGGGGTAGGCGTGCCCTGTGAGCACTGTGTGCATGTCTGCACACAAACATCATGGGGTAAAGACATGGCACTCAGGAGAGCTGGTCAGAAACCTGTCACAGCAGGAAAAACCAGGCAGAGAAATTCATTAATTGGAATACCAGAGATGAGAAAAACATTTTCATGTATTCAGAGAAGTCATTAAATGCTGTGCAGCAGCACATGTAAATTAAATAAAAAACTAGAATCCGGAGAGTAGAGAATGAAATGACCTCCTGTACCTGGGGAATACAAAGCCAGGCCACGAAGGGAGGAATATTCTGTGCCCTCCAGAGCAGTCAGGAGAATAAAAGCTGTCACCAGAACAAAAGGTGTGGGACAATATGGCTCTAGAGGCACTGATGCCTCAACCCAAAAACACACAAACCAAGAACAGACCACAAACACCTCTGAAATGTTTGCAGCTTCCCTGATTTTTCTTCCAGAAGCCCTTGTGATTGAGGAGAGGAGCAATAGCTAATTAATAAAACCACAGCAACAGCTAATTAATAAAACCACAGCCATTTACAGCCAACCCAAAAGAGAGGATAAGCAGAAGCACAGGCTCTCCAGGGGCAGCTCCCAGTAAAGCAGGGCCACAACATCCAAGTCTGGCCTTTAACTGAAACTTTCCTTACTTTGAAAGTTGACCAATTCCCTCAGAAACCAAGTCTTATTTCATTCCACACAGCTGATTTTTAAGACAGCATTATAGATGATGCATCACATGGCTACATAAATTCTATGCTAGAAGGTGCATGAAAGTACATTCTAAACACAGGACACTCGAGCAGAATCCTCCCCCAGCTGTGGGGGTAAAAAATAAAGTATTCAAATGTAAAGAAGGATTTATGAATTGAATTTATTTTTCATCTACCAGTAAGCCTAAGTTGAAATATGAATAACTGATCTAACACTGAAATGGTATTCAAATATTTGACTCCAATCCCCTATTGCTTCTAAATTCATTCAGAAGTCAAGATTATTAATTCTTCCTGACAGAAAATCAAGATTTAATGATCATCTGATAACCCTTAGGAATTACAAAGTAAACTTAGATGATAATTCAGACAAAATAAAATGATTTTACATATATATAAGGAAAACATCATGCAGAATATCCATTTAGGCATTTCCTATGGGGCAGTAACTAATTTTTAAGAAAACACAGAGCAAAAAGCTATGTCTTGGTGTGTACAGCAAAAAGTTTAGAAGCAAAAAGGGGACTTTCATTAAAATCTGCAAACCTTTAACCCTCTACTCTGATCAAACAGACAAACTGACCTGCTCAAGCACTCCTTCAAAAAAGCCCAGAATAGGAAAATGTATGGAAGAATTTTAACCCAGTGACCTTGTGGAAATAGAGCTGCTCACTTTAAGACAACACTGCTCTCAAGATCAAGCTATCCATTCACCCAGGCCCATCAGGCCCAAATAATACATTAAAATAATGTGTTTTGTGCAGTTTTAAAGAGTAACTGATTTCAGCTTAGCAAAAATGATACACTGCAAATGATTTTTAGGTAAATTTTTAGCTTTCAGGTCATGTCTGCAGGGAAGTAACATTAGAACTAACAGTGGTGTGAAAAATGGGGATGCAGAAGCTGTACAGCCTGTGCATTGATTTTTTTCTTTATTTTTGCTCCAGAGCTCTCTCTGCCAGCAGGAACACTGTAAAACCAAGAACAAGCCAATGACAACCTATTTATGTACAGAATCCTACAATGTTCACGCTGGAAGGGACCACCAAGGAGGACCCAAGTGTGACTCCTTGCAGGACTGCTGAACACTGAAGCCCTGGACTGAGAACATGGTCCAGATGCTCTGTGAACTGCCACATCTGGAGCTGTGCCCATGCCCTGGGAGCACCTTCTGGGGGAAGGGCCTTTCCCTGATGTCCAACCTGGCTGCTCACCTTTCATTTTGTGTATTGTTTGTTCACATTTATACTTCAAGGCAATTAAAACTGTACCTGTCCAATTAATGCAGCACTGCCTCTCCTTGATGCAAAGCTCCTGTTGGCACAAAAAAACTGAACCAGGGCAGCAGTTCTGTCCAGCACTGAGTAAAAGATGACCCCAGAACATGTGAGAGCCAGAGGGAGCTCCACAGGCAGCTCCAGTGCATTCTGACTGCAATAAAACACCCTGGCAGGTGCTTCCCTGAAATCCCTCAGTTGTATAAACCTGAAACAGGATTTACAAGTGGCATAAACTTGAAACAGGATTTAGAGGTTGCTGCTAATCTGACCTCTGAAAAAAGCTCTTGCTGATGCCAAATCTGCTTGTTTTAGGCTGACCATCCCAGCAACACCCATCCAATGGAAGCAGGAGGGGTGGGAACATGCCCTGCAACACCAGGTTATGTCTCAGGGGAGGAGACCAAAACAGCTGAGAAACCTTCCCTCAGCTCAGGTGCCAGCATGTAAGGGGCTAAGAGATGTAAAATGCTTGAACAAAAGCCACAGCAGAATCTCAAATTTTTGCCTTCCATAAAATCTTAAAGCCCATCCCTGTGGAATACAAAGAAACGTTCACAAAGCACAGCTTGATTTGTTGTTTGCCTTAACTCACCTGCACAGCAAAACAAAAGATTTTGGAGATCTTCTTTCCATCTGCAGAAATGATGGGTGAAGATGAAAGATAAGAAGAGCATTTCCTTTCTGCCCACTGCAGTTCTGACTCCTTCAGCATCTCTGCCCTGTCATCACCCAAGTGCAGGTTGGTTTTTGGGACACACAGTGCCACTGGCAAAGGGGCTCCATACACCTCTAGGACATTCTCTACACATTTACATGATGCATTTAATCCATGTAATTTTTTGATCTGTATCAAAACAGTCCTTAATTTGCATACAGCACTCGTATTAAGTGGATTGCAGAATGCACACTGAGTTAAAGGTGAATGGCTTGTCCTTCATGCTAACTCTGTACGACTTCTGGGTCGCCCAAAGATGCCATTCTGATCTCTAAAATCCATTTCTTTGCTATTTTCAACATAAAACTTAAAAGGTGCCAAGAAAAGTGCTGAATATCTTCAGTGGCATATGAGGAACTTGGGATTTGCAGGAAGTAATTAACTCTTTTTTGCCTTTAAACCCCTGCCCAGCTCAATCCAGCCATTCTGCTTTGCCAATTGAAAAAAGTATTTGGAGAAACCATCTCACTATTAAAGAGAGTGGAAGGAGGAACTTTAAAAGCAGCCACAGCAATGACAAGCATCCCACAATCACCCAGAACCTGCCCCAAAACCAGAATGGCCAAAATAATTCCTTGTTCAAAGTGTCAGTGCCTTTTTTCTTCACTTAGGGCTGACAATAAAAGCGACATAAAAGCTGTTTCAAAAGTCCAGCTGGTATTTTTCTTTCATTTAGGTGGTTTTGGTAGGCTTTTCAATTAGTATGAATTTCCACAGTTCCATGTACTTGATCTCATCTTTGAAGTTTCCCCTGAAACTTCCTCCTCCCAACCCCAAAACAGTCAGACCTGGATTAGGTTCCTTCTCTGAGCATTAAGCAGTAGATTGAAACAAGGCAAGATTTGGGTAATAAATTCTTATAAAAAGTTACACCAAAAAATGTCAATCAAAAAACTCCCAACAGAAAATGTTTTAGAATGATAATCTGAATGTATTTGCATACTAATCAAGTACCTCTTCAGTAATTACTAGAAAAAGCAGAGATTCATGTGGGTTTATACAAGGATCACTATTGCTCTTCTGCTATGCTAGTTCTGATTAAGGACACAAATTCCATCAGACATGTTTTAGTTGGGAAGGTGAACTGAAAGGAAAGCAAATTTGTTCCAAAATAACACAAAAATTCATTTTGGTGCTTCATCATATGAGATATTCTAGCAAAAATAACCACCTTCCACATCTGTATTGAGCCATGAATTTCCTCTGTCATTTTGGCAGCAAAGTTCTTGGTACTTTTCTCTATGAATTCCTCCATCTCCAAAGTACTTTATTTATTCACAGCTCTATAAAATGCAAGGTAATTATTTTATCTGAAAAACTTTAGTCCAGAACACCTGAATTGAAATCCACATTCTGTTAACCACAGACCTGAGATGGAGAATATGTGAAAGAGAATTAACCAGAGTGTGGGGGCAGTTTAGTGAGGAATATAAAACCCAGGAAGCTCAAACACACACTGAATCAGGCCTATAAAAGCAACCAATTTTATGACCCTCTACAGACACAGAACTTGATTTCAGCAGCGCTCCTGAATGGGGACCTGAGCTCCCAGGAAAACAACATCACCTGTTAGATTTAAGACCATTTTCACATTTTTCATACAGCTTCTTATACCATCCATGTGAGTGAGGAAAGGCAGGTAAAAATATAAAGATGGGAAGTGGCAACGCAGGCAGAAAAAGAAAGAATCTGAAAATATATAGGTCAGAGTGAAAAACATGAAATAAATGCCAAGATTTCTTGAAGAGAATGCAGTAATCTCTGCTACTCAGCAGCAACACATAAGCATCATTTTATCATCAATATGCTCCAAATAACTCGCTTGGATAACATTTTCCCTTCAAAAAGGGTAAATATCAAACAGTTACAGAAGGAATTGGATGAGCTTAACCAAATACAGAAACTTAAGAACAACTTAATATTTACTCAAAAGCAGACATTTTCTTAAAGTGTTTTCACAAAATGCCAGTTTTCCCCTAGACACTTTCTATATGGAAATAACAATCTATATCAATTATGAATAATATTTTTGGCTGTCAGTTTATTTTCATCTTCTATATCCTTGAATATAGACACGATTTCTTCATTAAATTTATCTTTGAATAGGGATCAAGTTTATACCAATTTTAATCAGTGGATGATGTTGTTTTGCCTGCAAGCTGCTTTCAAGTATTTCATTTCCCTTTTTTCTTTTTTAATGTAAAAGAATAGAGAGTTCATATAGTGAAAACTTCATTTATTAAATCTAAGTTTTCATGCAGAAATTGTTCATGAAGCCTCTGACTCTGTAAGTTTGGACAAGAAACACAGCTGAGAGATCCTTCAACACTTCAACAGAACCTTTCCTGTTCCACTGTATAAATCTTTATGTGCTTTAACTTAAAATTGCCACCAGCTCATGGCAAGAGTACTGGAAAATGAGCAGGAAATAAGTTTTGATGTTTATTGGGCACTTTGGCAGCTGCTCAGGAGAGCTCAGCCCATCCTTGTGCAGCCACTGGGTACAGGCAGGACCTTTTGGGGGAAAACACTCCTTTTTGGAGAAACTCACCTCAGGGGGGACACAGCCCCCCCATGGTCACTCTGAGGGGACACAGCCCCCCCATGGTCACTCTGAGGGGACACAGCTCCCCATGGTCACTCAGAGGGGACACAGCCCCCCCATGGTCACTCTGAGGGGTCACAGCTCCCCGTGGTCACTCTGAGGGGACACAGCTCCCCGTGGTCACTCTGAGAGGACACAGCCCCCCTGTGGTCACTCCGAGGGGACACAGCTCCCCATGGTCACTCAGAGGGGACACAGCTCCCCGTGGTCACTCAGAGGGGACACAGCTCCCCATGGTCACTCTGAAAGGACACAGCTCCCCGTGGTCACTCTAAAGGGACACAGCTCCCCATGGTCACTCTGAGGGGACACAGCTCCCAGTGGTCACTCAGAGGGGACACAGCTCCCCGTGGTCACTCAGAGGGGACACAGCTCCCCATGGTCACTCCGAGGGGACACAGCTCCCTGTGGTCACTCCGAGGGGACACAGCTCCCCCGTGGTCACTCTAAAGGGACACAGCTCCCCGTGGTCACTCCGAGGGGACACAGCTCCCCGTGGTCACTCAGAGGGGACACAGCTCCCCATGGTCACTCAGAGGGGACACAGCTCCCTGTGGTCACTCAGCCCCTGCACAACCCCCGAGCTGCTGCCTGCAGTTTGAAGTGCCCAAGCTGTAACAGGAATTACAGAGGCTGGCACCACTGCCATCGATGTCACCGCTGTCCCCTGTGCCATCGATGTCACCGCTGTCCCCTGTGCCATCGATGTCACTGCTGTCCCCTGTGCCACCGATGTCACCGCTGTCCCCTGTGCCATCGATGTCACCGCTGTCTCCCACGCAGGAAACACAAGTGAGAAGGATAAATGATGCCAACAAATCGTCTGTTGTGGTTTTAAATGAACCACACACCCCAAATTTCCTTTGGATTAACGCTCCCTACAACTTTTATATGAGACTGGCCCAAAATTCCTAACATCTTGATTATTTTAATTAAAATGATTACTCTTCTGCTTTAACTTTCTAGGAAATACACCTACTCCAAGAGCAAAGGCTGAGACCAATGTTTACAAAACACATTTCTGCACACGATGAGAAAAAAATGGAACTTCTTTTCACTAGAAGCCTTTCCCACCTCAGTAGATAAAATTCTTTGCTTTGAGGACTGTTAATGAAAACTCTGAATAACTCTGACTCACACCAAGTAATACCCACAATACTGTCTAAAAACAGTCTGCAATTTCTTCATTAAACTCAAATTCCTGTCCATGCCTTCCCCTCTGCTCCTGCTTCCCCTCCCTCAGTTGTGCTGCTTTATTGGAACCTCCCACCATTGTTCAGTCCATGCACTGTCACACAACCCCCCCGAGGTGTCTGCAGCCAACAGCCCAATGCCCCATTCCAGAGGCCATTCACATTTTATGGAAATACTCAATTATGGAATCCTTTATTTCCAGAAGCTCTGTGACCCAACTGCAGATTCCTGGATTTCCAGCACTGCTTGCACAGACACATTCCAGATCCACACATGCAAAAGTGGGGCTGTGTGTACATAAAAACTGCCTTTGTTCTGCCAGACTTTATCCAATTGGTAAAAAGCTGGTTTTAAACACACATCACTATTAAATGATGCTGAAGTGGCTTTTTTCTCTTTCAAAATACAGGCATACCCTTTGTTTCAAACAGTAAATTATCTCTGACATTTAAAAATCAAGTTACCCTAATCTAGAGCTCTACCACAACAACACTGATAAAGCAATGAATCTTCCCAAGGGAGAAACCCATTTTTTTGAAAAATTCAAGATAATTTTAGTCACGAGTAATTGAAAATGTAATTTAGAATTCATTACTTTGCGTGGTTAATTACAGCAGAAGAATTTCAAAAGATGATGATGATCCAATAAAGTAATAATTTTTTCTGAAACATGATATCAGAGTAAATAAAATAATAAAATGCAAATTAATGTGACTATTTGAATTATGTTGGAAACATTAAATGCATACCAATGCCTAACCCACTCCTGATGCTGAGGCATTACACCTGCAATCATCTCCTTGGAATTCAGAGGACTGAGCAATGTAGACAAGTCTCCAAAACTTCTAGCAGGCAGTTCTTCATCCTAATTCCCCATAAGGACAGGATGGCTTTATTCAGTGATGACTGTGCAATCAGTCCCAGCTCTTCTGAAGCCCAGGATGGGTTTCCCAACCTCAACACCCACAGGACACAGCAAAGCCAAGGCTTTGTCTCCATTCCACATGAATTCTGCACTTCTTTCTTCAAAGGGAAAACAGAGGGCTCGTGTTTAACCAAAATACCTCATTTAGAAGGAGAATGAAAGTTCCTTTGCAGTGACTGCAGTCCACCTGCAGCTATGCAGCAGCACAAGAATCTGCGACCTTATTCCATTTTCATAAAGGGCACTTAAGCTAAATGAACTCCCTGCCCTTGCTCCTGGAAAACAAAAGTCTTGATTTGACCTCAGAATTTTTGCAGCAGTCCCTGAAGTCGGAATCTTTTCCCTGAGTAGCTCCAGCAGATTGGAAGGTCAGCAGTGGGTACACGCTTGATAAAATTACAGCCTTCTGAACATTTTTGTCTGGAGATCTTTAGAATAATTTAAATGGCTTGAGTATAACTGAGTGAAAA
>JACBWW010000045.1:6338802-6382759 GCA_020086605.1 Lanius collurio | reverse complement strand
AATAAAGGCTTAAAAAGGACCATCAGTCCTGCCCTTTTTATTTCACCAGCGAGGGGATGGCAAAGTCAGGCTGCCCTGGGGTTCCTCTCCAGTCACCTTGAGTGGAGCAGCACATTCCTGCTGCAAGCAGGAGCAGGCAGGGCCATGGAACAGCCCCATCAGTGCCTCTCAGCACAGCCCAGCTGCTCCTTTCCACCTCTCTCCCCCCAAAACCTGAAACTCTTCATTTCAGAACTGCAATATCCACTTCATTATGGTCACAATCATTCCTTCCCTCTAAACAGCTCTTTCAAGAATCAGACAATATTTGAAGTTGGATGAAAAAAACCCCAACTACTGTATTTCCATTAACTGATTTTGAGGTTATGTCTGAAAAATCAACTCTGCCTTAAAGACAACTTGCTGCCCTTTAGAAAATGTGAATTCTGTTAGAATAAAAGGACACACATCACGAGCTCCATAGCTTTAGCTGCATGGCAATCACTTCCAAACTGAACTTCCTCCAACAGTATCTAAAATCTGCACTAATTTGCTCTATATTTGGACTATGAATTATGCAGCCAGCTGGGAAACTGGACACCACTTTATCATCACACCCTGCAGCTTCAGCTACTCTGAAAACAACACAAACTCTAAGATACAAGTCATTTCTTTGGTTGCTGCCATGAACTCTGCTCTACTACTGGAAAGCATTACATGAGGTAATTTTTCTTTACAGATCTACAGTCCAGTGGAACCACAGTGCTCCAAACCACATTATCCAGCAGCCCTGCACACACCAGGGCAGAGCAAACCACAGGAAAGCACTCTAATGTTGTTTGGGCTCTTCCTAAACTTTAGAGAAAGATGTAGAGTGACAAATGAAGGCTATCAGAATAGGGAAATTACTCAAAATTATCCTTATTTACAAAATCTCTGTTTCAACTATGTTTGTGGGAGATATTGATAATTTATGGTCAGACATGTGAGCAACTATTATTAATTATTCTAACAAAGAAACTTCAGGCTTTAGTGGATAAAAATATGTTTTCCAGGTACAAATATGTGACTGTAAAGAGCAGATATTTAACAGTAAACAGAAATATCTGTGAAGACCAACAACTCAAATGGCCAACAGTCCTCCCCTGCCAGCCTTGGTACTTGTACAGGAATTTAAGCAGCAGGATTAAAAGTAGCAGAGCTATACTGGATATGAAAAGGTGTCTGCAGTTGCAAAAATCCTTATTTGCACCTGATAAAAACTTATCCTTGGGAGAAACTGGGTTATGACAAGAAAAGTTTCTTGGAGCCATATTAGCACCAGAAACAAACACACAACACAAGAGAAAGTTTCAATTCAACTGCACTAGAAATTATCCTTAGTTTTGAGTTGTCTAATTTGATTGCTTTTAATTAATTTACTGTTTCTTGGTATTTAATATGCACACTATTCAGCAAAAAAATCTGTCAGCAAAGTACCAGAGGATATTAAAAAAGTGAAAACATTTTAGACATTTGCATCTTCTGATGAAGGGAAAGGAGGAGTTGCTGCTGTGGGAACTCCATTCCACAGCAAAGACTGGCTGCACTTTGTGAACTCTCACACCCTTTACCTTGTCAATGAAAGAGCTGAGGATAAATTAAAATTTAGACTGCTCTGCCATCCTTAAAAATTGTAAATAACATTACTCAAGAAAGGTCACTAATTAAAGCTGTGTAAAATAAAACTAAACAATTTTCATGATGATAAAAGCATTTTCTTACTTCAGGAGAATCTGTTTTTCCCTGTGCTGTAAAAATAAATATCTCATTACTTTTATATTCAATGTTTGAAGGGGTTAGCTATAGGATAATGATGATTCTTACCACTTTTAAAGGCAGAGGAAGGTGAAGAAAAACAACTTGGATTAACTATAAATAAAAAGCTGTTTACCTGATAACACTCCTCAGCACAATCTCACCCATTTTATAACAACTTGTCACCTGGAAGCTCATCACAGGAAAACAAACCTGAGCACTGAAAGGGCTGCTATCACCTGCAAAAGCCTTTTGTTAAAAACTGACTTCAGGGCTTGGAGCACGGGGTGTGATTCAGGAGCCCCAATAACCATCTGACAAGCAGGTATTTAAAATTAACACTAATAATTAACAACTATTTGACCAAACAATCATATTTCCATTGCTGATATAAATATTTCCTCTTAATGAGCACTATTTAACAGTGACACATCTGACACAATTACCATCTTTGCACTGTAAGTAAGACTGGCAAGCTCAGCACACACATTTAATGCACCTAACAGCACTTTATCTTGTACTTGTCCCAGGATAGAAAGCCCTTCTTTCATAAAAGAAATTAAAACAGTTTAAAAGGTACATATTACAACTAGAAGATGTTACAATTATCTTGTCCATTGTGCAGCCAAATTAGAAATTAGAAACTCAAAAGAAGAATGATATTTGTGAAGATATTTTCTTGGAGTTTGTTGGGTTTTTTGTTTTTTTTTTTAGGACACAGCCAAATCACTTCTGGACTCACCTGAGTCTGCCTGAAGTGCACAAATAACCCAGAGATGAAGATGGAATCAGATTACTAAGTATGGGAAATCACTTGAATGGAAAATGTCATTTGATCACTTGGTCTTTCACTAACAGCTGAGAAAATGCTCAGTTAAAAAACCTAAAATCAGAAATTGAGCAAGGTAAAATATCCTGAATTAGCTGCTGCTGGAGAGGAGTGCAGACAACAGAGGGACTGATCCCAGAGAGCTGCTGTGGGCCCTGCCCTTGGCCAGTACCTGGGACAGGATGGCAAAGTCCTGGTGCCTGCCCGAGGGACCACACGTGGGGAACACGAGGAGATCCAGTCCTGTCCCAGAGACAAAGCTTCAGCCCCAGTGGAGTGCTGGGAGTGCAGTCTGAAGGCACTCAGAGATATTCCATGGACTGTGCTGGGAAACTACTGAACAGACAGAGCTTTCCCCTCCCTGGTCCCACGGGCATCTCCTGCCCTTAGCAGGAATCATTTGATCTCACTGATGCAACTACTCAGGAAAAAAAAAAATGAAAAATTGGGAGGCAATCTGGCTAAATAAGTCACCTTCTGTTTAAAGATTCCTTAAACAGTAATAATAATCCTGGTGCAATGTGAGAAGACAGCTCTCCAATAATCACAGACTACTGCAGGAACAGGTTCCATAAATTACATAAAAACAAGTTATTTTTATTTCAGTATTGGCTACTGCTTCAGATAAAAAAAAGTGGAAATGAAAATGGTACAGAACATTAAAAAGGGAGAAGTATACAAATTGAACATTGCTGCTTAATAAATTTTATACCAAAAGAGAGAAACAGCAGCAAGATCCTTTTTGCATGGAAAATGAGGAATAAAGACAAACTGAACTATTATTTAAAGACATCATAATTATTCTGTAATTTAAACCTTTTCTTCAAAGCACGCCGAGAAGCAGAGATAAATGGTGAAGTGACACTAAAACTACAGGCAGCATGGATTATCTCAAAAGGAAAATCTACAAGTCAGCTAAAAGAAGTTTATACACTGAAACTACATATTTGCTTGCTCATAGAAATGATTGGGCATTTTGGGTTATTTCTGCGTGCAGAGTCAGTTTTGAGTCAGTATAAAATTTTTCAGATTCATGAAGTGTTTGTGCCAGCACAGAACTTCTCACACACACATATGTACATGTCCATCTGGAGTCACCACCTAAACCTGCACAGAGCTTTGGGCTCCCCCTTCCACTGCATTGAGAAGTGACTGATAAAAGAGACGTGGTGGGGTTTGATAAAATGTTTGGACATTTATGTTAAAAGTGTTTTACCTCTCACATCTGTAATGTGCACCACAGACAGGTTGGCTGAAATATGTTCTTAAATACACCAGTCCTGCTCGTGGAGCATTTTAGGCAGAGGTTTGTGTGCTCCACTCGAGCCCTGGCTGAGTGTCCTGGGTTGCAATGTAAAATGTACCCAAAAGTCTGTATTCTGTCACCATCTTCATAAACTGTTCAAACTGGTGGGACAGTGTTCCCCACCTCCCTCATGACTCATCCCTGATAAGCTCATGAGGCTATCTTCTGTTAATGGGCCAGCTGTTGACACCAGGTGGGGCAGAGTCCTTTATCTCTCCTATACTATCTCCTGCTAATGGGCCATCACCGCATGACTGATAAGACTCTATCACCCATTGTGAGATGCTCCGCCCAGAGGGAGGAACCAAGCCTTCCAGCCTGGATATAAGGGGAGATTTTGAACACCACAGGCAGCCTTTCCGCTGGATTCCCAGAGGAAGACCAGACCCTTCTACATCACCACTGGACCTTCAGAGGAAGACGAGACCTTCTCTACAGAGCCACTGCTTCAACGGAACCATCACTTCAGGAGGACTGCAGCCACCATTTAAATTGGACTGCTGCTGACCCCCTGACTGTCAGGGGGTCAGGTTTGTACTCTGACTCTGTTAGTGGGTTGTGGGGTTTTTTTGTACTATTACATTTATTTTATTTCTTTCTTATTAAATTGTATTTCTGACTTGAAGTCCCTCACTAGTTTGCTTTAAAACTAGTACACTGAGGCACTCCTGTGTGTAACATGCCATGAAGCATTCCTTCATAATTCCTGCTGAAAATTGCTGCAGTCGGGGCAAGGCCACACTGCCAAACATCACAAGGATCAGAGTCACTCTCTGTGATTCTGAGGTAGACATTGCCACAGAAAAGGCAGCCAAAATCCTAAATAATGAAGCTGAAATGTAACAGAGAAGAGACATGACATATGTCCCACTACAGCGTTGTGTTTTCTTTGCATTACCACAAACTTCACAACACTCCAAACAAATGAATAAATTATTTCATGCTTGACACTATTTCTTCAATATGCTTCAATTACAAACCATGAAGGCCAAACATGCTTTTAATTGATAAATAATCTGCACAGCTCTAGGACCCAACTGGGCTGGGGCTCTCAGGCTTAACAAACTCCATCCTTGGACCTTGTTTGAGCACAGCTGAGACCACAAATGCAATGTGCCCTTCCACCAGCACCACTCAACATCTCATTCTGTGAGAATCACTCTGCTGTAAGGCCAAGGTTTAATATTGCCATTAAATGATGGCATTTTTACGTTGTTTTATAATGAACTTCAGGTTCAGGGTTTTCTTGTTATTCTTGTAATTTGTTATTTGCCATTTGTTCCCTCTAACTCAGAACCCTAACAGCCCCATCATCTTAGATGCAGAGCATTTTATTTCTGGACAGTTCTGTTTATAAATTTCTACAGTTTCTAGAACAATGCACTTTTAAAGAGTAAGATAAGTACTGATTCATGAAGCAATCAGGGTAACACTTCTAAATAATCCACCACTGGGCAGAGGTAAAACGTCAAATATTAACTCATAACTTCATCTTCCTTTTCAGAACTGGATTTTTTAACTCTTCATCAAGTGGTTCTGAAGCCTGTTTTATTTTTTTTTTTATTTGAAACTTGACATTTGAGAAGCTAAATGCTCAATAGATTGGAATGTTCTACTAAAATACACCTAAATAATGCCCTGTGAATGACTGAGTCCTATAAAACTCTGCAGTTCCTCTGGAGTTCACATCTGAAGAGCAGTGCACTCCTCTTTTAACAATGTCTAAAGATACCACAAGAACTTTACTGCCATTCACTGAGGGCTATATTTATTTGATATATTTATTGTTGACAGATAATTCTTAGGTTGATTTGCTTTCTAAACCCACAGGTAATATACCATGTGAATTAATTTAGTTTTATATGAAGATGCACTCTGCTGTTGTAACAGCTGTTTAAAACAGCTCACAGGTGAGAGATTCTGTAAGAGCTAAGTACGTCAAAACTAATAAAAAGTAAGTAAAAGTAAAGTACATCTTCTAAATTTTGCCTACACAGCTATGTAAAAGAAACACAGAGCTCTTTTTTCCCGTGAAAGTGAATGCATTCACAAAACAAAGCATAAACCCATATAAAATATGAACAGAACAAGCCCATACTCTCCATTTGTTCTAAGAGATATGGCCCCAAATTTTCAGTGTACTCAAGTTTTATTTCTTGGCAAATGCTTGGAAAAATCCACCAGACCTGTGTGAGAACAAGCAAGGCCATATTTTCAGCTGCATTCCCCTGTAAAAAGGCAGAAGCTTTAGAAGAGAAGGCTCCAGGGAGACCTCAGAGCCCCTTCCAGTGCCTCAAGGGGCTCCAGTGGAGCTGGAAGGGAACTTGTGACAAGGACATGGAGTGACAGGACACAGGGAGTGGCTCCAGGCTGACAGAGGGCAGGGACAGACTGGATTTTAGGAAGAAATTCTTTGCTGTGAGGGTGGTGAGACACTCACTGCCCTACGAGCTGGGAGATGCCCCCATCCCTCCCTGGGAGCGTTCAAGGCCAGGTGAGGAAAGGCTTTGAGCAAACTGGGCTGAAGGAAGGGGAGGCAGGGCCATTGCAATGCTTGAGGTGATCTTTAGGCTCCCTTACAGCCCAAAGCACCCCATAATTCTATGGCTGTACCTTGAAATATGCAGGCTGCTGTTTTCAATATTGGTAATATATCGCAGTACCCAGCCCAGGAAGAAACTCAGTTTATGACTTAAGAGCTCCTGACTTTAGTATTTGCAATAGTGAATGCGTAAAAAACTCCTGTAAAATATTATTTCCAGTTAAATCACCACTGCACTGTTAGCAAGCTAATAAATCCTTGTGAAGATCAGACATTGAGGAGGATGGATGCTTATCTTTCTGATGGAAGGAAATGGCACGGTTAGGGAGGATGACTCTGTCTGCATCTTGAGGATGTGTAAAAAGAAAGTTTCTGCTTTAATTTATGCTGTTTGAAAGCCCTGAACTAGTTTTTTAAAACTTTATCCTTCAAAGGCATTCTTAATATTCAAAAAGACCTTGCTAATTAACTCCTAAAACTACCTCAAGTCCAACCTGCTTTTCCTGCTCCTTAGAAAAGTTTTAATTACACAGATTAAGCACTGGAATTCCAGCTGTCACCTTCCAACAGCTTTCTTCCTTTTTAAATAAGGTGCTTTTGTGCTGATCTCTGCTTTGAGCAGAGCTTTGGACNGTTGTTACACAAAAAAAGAAGCAAGAAAGGTACTCCCTTGGACAGAGTCCGTTAAAAATCAGATTATTTCCACAGCATTCTCCTATTATTCACCTGCCAGTAAAATATGTACACTCATTGTCTCTCTCTGAATGCCTTTTTTATCTGACTGAGGCTATATGGTCATTTTTGTACTTATTACTGAGTTACTAAGTTTTTTTCTTGCTTCTTCTAAAGCATGTTTTTCTGTTCTCAAAAACTGGGCCACATGCCTCTGAGGAGAAAGTAGTGCATTATTTCATTCCCACCTTTTCTTCTTTTTTGGCATCTCTGAGGCCTGCTATGCCCAGAAGTGCTTCCACTCAAGCTGGACCATCAAATCAATTATCACAGCAGTCTGCTTCCCAAATATGAATGGCAATGAATGACAACAGGCAAGGCGAACTTTCAGCTTTGATTTGTCATTGGTAATGTAGATTTTTTTGGTTTGTTTTATAGATGTTTGTTGGAGTGGCAATTTGACCAAACTCTTCCCCCTGCTGTCTGCAGCTGCATTCTGTGGGCCCCCACATGAAAAGTTTCCCCTTTGCTAAGCCAAAGACAGGAGAGAAAATAAGACACAGGGAACTTTTCTCACCATAGAAGTTCTTTTCTCCTTCTCTTTTCTACAATGACTGCTGTCAATGAAAAATAAAGCACAATGACAAACTACTGTTCCCATTCCTAGATGTTCCCAATTTCAAGGTGCAATTATTTTGACTGCTGCTGCATCATTTCACAACAGATCCCCACTTCCAGAATCGTGTCAGGGCTTTGCAGCTGGAGTGAGCACGGCCTCGTGACAGCACTAAAAGATTAATTACTGTATGGAGGGACTCATGTATAAGAGCTATAATGTAGGACAATGCAAGCAAACTTAGGAAATTAGAAAAAAAAAAAAAAAAGAAGTTTTATCCCTTACTCATAGTTTCAAATTCATGTTTTCCCTAATGAAAAACCATTTATTCTTTTGCTAAGAAGAGAATTAAGGTCCAGAAATACAAAATGTGATTCTAAAAAATGTCTTTCTCGTGCTCTCCTTCACTGACACTACTCATTCAAAAACCTACAAAGGATGCAATTTATATTAAAGCTCAGCTTAATATTTGGAGAACTGATTGTACACTATGAAAGGGGATTTTAGACAGGAACTGGGACACATACCCAAAACCTCTGGGGTGAGAACACTGCACAGTTTGCATTACTGCCAGGATATATCATCACACTGGTCATATAGAAGAGATTGTATTGCCTATTTTAGTAAAAACGATTTCAGCCACGGAGGCAGCAGTTTATTTCTTCCCTCACAGACACACAAAAAAATAATGCAAAAAATCTTTACTGAGGTCCTTTGGAGATTCTTGGGTAGTGCGAGGCTGGGATGCTGTCAGGAAGGGAGGGTTGATGGTTCCACCTAGTGGTGTCCATGGACACACAGCCCCAGTGGGCAGCACCAGGAAAAGCTTCCCAGGCCCCTCTGCCCAGCCCCAGAACCTCAATCCATTACAGTGTTCATGTGCTTATAGGTCCATCAAATATTTAAGGGATAAGCTTTCAGTTTGTACAAGTCGGTCAGTTCAGTTATTCATTTGCTGAATGTTAATTTTCACTGCAAACCAGAATGCAGGCAGTGTCATTTTCTCCTCAAACCACAAGGGCTCTTCCCAGGAGCACCTTCCAATTCATTCATTTGCGAGAAGGAAAGAAATTCTGCCATGAATTGTCAGAAAATTCTGTGTACAAGACGCCATTGGTGGGTCCTTTTGTTGGTTTTGGTTTGGTTTTTTTTTTTAAAGGACTGCTTTCATCTATGGCCAAGGACCAAGCTCTTCCTGGGCCAGACTACTTGAGCAGCTGAGAGAAAACAGGGTTGGGCTGCTGGGGCTTTGATGCTCTCTCAAGAATGTCACTCTAGGACACAAGAAAGAACCCCCATACACACGAGGTTTTCAGAAGGGTTATCTCTCCTGAGCTTTTTAACCTCCCAATTTACAGATTCCTTAACCAGGACAAGGACTGGGTGAACAAGGTCCCTTCCTTCACAAACACACTGGCTACAAGAGATGCCCATCGGGGTGTTTTTGTCACAGTGCAGGTTTGTAAACATTCCTACAGTTAGGGAAACATCGTTTATTGTTTACAGGAAAGACTGTGAGAACTGTGACTCCAAAAGTAAAACATCAGGAAGCTGAAAGAACCAGGCAACACAGGAAAGGCTTGGGCTTTCATCCCTGGATAATGGACCACTAAACACTGCTCACCCCTCAGCACAGCAACCTGAGGACCAGCACCCTGCTCTCCCCGACTTTTATCTCCCCACTGACAGGGACAGCCTTCAGCAAATGATTGATTTAAACTTATCTTTCTGTAAGACTACAGCAGATCCTCAGAAACAACTCATCATTTTCCTTCCAATAAAATAACATCCAGAGATACCACAGATTAGCTAAATAAAGTCTGGGGGTTTTTATTCGTCTGATAAAGTGTGAACACCTCACTTGTGAAGCCATTTCTGAAATTACCTTTTGGAATTACACAATATCTCAAAAATGCAAAATGTTAAAAATGCTTGCAGAGTCTTATTTAGAACAGAGCATTTCTAAATGCACATATTTCAGAATATACAGGGCAAAGAGCGTTTACAGCAACCAAAACCCCAAAACACACAAACAGGAGTTACAGCCACATCTACAAACCATTTCCCACTGCATGAAGGAAGGAAAGGAAGGCTTGAAACATTTCCTTTGGTGCTCCCCACTTCCCATCTGGCAGTTGTGAATTATGCTCCACAAGATAAATGACCAGTCAAGAGTGAAGAGCTGAGCTGCTCTGCAGCACATCCCCGGGCCTGACGGGCTCACTACCTGTCACATAATGTTGGAAGTAGGATTATGTCTGAAAAGGTTGACAGACCACAGATTTATCTCTCTAAATCAAACACTGTATGTTTAGCTACACTCAGTGAACTTTAACTAATTAGCCCATCATTACAGTAAATTCATATTGAATAATTTTCAAAAGGCTAAAGCCAGAGCCCACAGTATTTACACTTAATCTGAGGTACTGATAGCAACAGCGAGCTATTGTGAGAGGTTTCTTCTTAAAAAAATACCAAATGCAACCTTTTCATGCCAACTGCTCAAGGTGAAGCCCCCTCGAAAACAGACCTTAAAAGAAATAACTAAAAATATACACATATCCAAATAGAGATGAGCTCAGCTGGGGCTAAAAACACCAAAGTTGTGGGGTCAATCCCTTATGTCCCATTCACTTAAGACTTGGACTTGATTCTTGTGGGTCCCTTCCAACTCAGAATATTCTGTGACTTCTGTGAGATATCTATGCACAGAAAAAAGGAGTTTAAAGTGCAATCAAAAGGCTACACAGTCCCATAAACATCGTATTTGCCAGTGCTTCTCTATTTTATGTCATGTTTTAAAGACAGGAAAAAAATATTGGGGACCAGGAGTTACACTTGAAGTCTATTATAAAGATATTCATATCTATAAGAAAAACCTGGTAAAAAAAAAATAATCCAAAATCATAATGGCAGAAAGACTTTTAGAAAACAAAGAAAAAAAAAGAGATAATTTAAAAAACCCATGTCTATCATCCATTTTGCAGCAGTGTGAAAGTGCTCTTGTTGGAATAGGTGATACATAACAAGAGCAAGGACTGTTAAGGGTGAAGAGGAATCTCCAGAGCTTGGAGAGTCAGGGCTGTAACTCTGCCTTTGACTCCTCAGACTGCTCTCCTTTATCTGCACTGAGTTGTGACTCAGGCTCTCAGAACAGCAAATCCAACACAGGAGAGCTGGAGCTGCTCTTGGCAACACCGAGAGAGTTCCCAAATGCACTTGAAACAAAGAATGTGATGGGGGAGTCTTTGTGCCACTGAGGAGTTCTGCCCCTCACTGATCAATGTGTGCACAGAAAGGAGGAGGGGGAACTGCAGCCTCCTGCTCTCTCTGCACTGCAGAACTCCCCAAAATCTTCCCAAGCCATGGAAAAGCTTCTCCTGCACCACCACCAGCTCCAGGTGTGGGCTGGCCCCGTTCAAGCATCAGTGACACGTCCTCATCCTCATCCTCTCCAGGTGCTGATGCCCCCACCTGCCAATGGCCCTGGGCCCTCCAACAGCCAGTGCTGCTGCTCCTGCTCACTGCAGCTCCCCCACACCCATAAAACACACCCTGAGCCCATCTGGGGTAACACAAACCAGGGGCCCCTCTGCATTTCAGCTCCTGATACAACCTGCACAGAACACCAGCTGCTAATTTGATTTGTAGATAAAAGATTTTTTTTTTAAACAGAACTTCTGTTCAGATTCACTCTCCACCTTCCACTGCTTTTGTAATCAAATAATTGAGTTCACTTCTAACATTCCACCAAGTGTTTCTTGTTTCCATATTAAATGCCACCTGTTAATAACTGGAGATGCAATTTTTATTTCTTTCTTCTATTTAGAGGTTTCCATTGAGATTAAAGTGCCTTTTGTTCACTTACAAGTGAAAAAAGAATATTTAGGAAGGAATACATCTTCATATTTTATAAACTGGATAATGGACCATTAAATACTGCTGGAGCAGAAGCAGATCCCAGCTTCCCTCTGGGTTCATGGCACTCCTTAGAACATCAATGAAGTTAAACATGAGAACCTGGTAATGTGTTGTCACCTAAATTTAAAAGTATTGCATAGTTATTGTCTGAAGAAGTCTAATAAGTTCCTAATTCTGCTTTTTGACATTCATTCTACTGTATTCCTCAATCCTTGGAAATATTACAAAAACCCAACAAACAAAACTCTCTTAAAAGAGCTCCTATTTTCATTTACAACAGGCTGGGCCATATTCAAATTCTCCAGTCCTAAACTCTACAAAAGTTATTTTATGCTAGAAAACAACCTGCTCAAACAATACTTTTCAAATGTACTCTCCCCTCTAACCTTAATAGGTTCCTTTAGAAGTTCCCTCTATCCTCAACAGGTTCCTTTAAAAGTTAATTTTTAAAAAGTCCTCAGCAATCTGAAGTTGCAGCCATGGTGTTTAAAGATTACAAGATGCACTTGGAACCCCCAGAGTCTCTTAGAGGGACACACCTCTGTACACGTAATTCTCAGAGTAACAGTGCCTGATCACCAACATTTTGCAGAAACTTTTCTCTCAGACTGGTACTTCAGTGATCCTTTAAGAATCCTTTTGCATCATCTCCGAGATATTTTGATCTTGCGGCAGCTTTAGGAAAATTTCTCCCTTTTTTCCATCATCCGTGAGCCTCTTTGAAACAAAAGATATGAATATGCAAGCATTAATTTGGCCTCTTTGTTCTTCAATACACAAGAACTGCAAAGAATCTGCAGGGCATGGGAGATGTGCTTGGGAAAATTACCAAACACATCAAGGTTTGAACTATTTCTGTCCTGTTGTAACAATCCTCTGGAGTTTGCTACCAACTCAATTCATGACTATGGGGGCCAGAGGACACTTCCAGGAGCTGAAGGCCCTAAACAAAGATTAGGGGTGGGTTTGTTGCTGTTTTTTTTGTTTGGGTTGTGGGATTTTTTTAATTTTTTTTTTTTATATAAAATTTTACCTCCAGTTATAGAGACTTTAAGCAAATTAAACCTTTGCTTTCCTGAAAATGTCAACAGATTTTTTCAAGTCAGGGATTCCAGCCACAAAGAAGAAATGAAAATTGTCTGGAAGATGTTTCTGCTGACATCTGGAGGGCAAAATGTGCTCCAAAATCAGGACAGCAAGCAAGAGAAGAATTGCCTCAGCACAGTAATTGTGGTGCTCCAAGGGGTTTCAAAAAGAACAATTGCTTAGTAAGAAACACAAAGTGCTTTGTTTTATTACTCATCTCCTCTGCTCTATAATAATTTGTTTAATGTTAAGTCTTACTTTTATTTATGACAGCTGAATCACCCTGAAAGGAACTAACAGGGCAGGTGTGTAGGCAAAGCAAGGCTGAAACCACCCCAGGAAATGGCAGAGCTGGAGTTCTGCAGGAGAACAAACCCTCCCCAGGATGGCAGGCAATGAGCTGCATCTAAAAACCATCAGTGATAACTCAAAACCATCTTGATAGCACGTGAAACTTCAGTGCCAAAGAGCCACAGACACCATTTCAGAGAGCTCTCTGAACATTAAACATTCCTGGGAAACACCAGCAAAGCAAAATCCCCCCAGCTCTCTGCTCCTCTGGAAGACAAACCAAACCCCAGGGCTCTGAAGCTGCTCAGGAGGTTTTTCCCCAGATCTGTGCACACATGCAGTGCTCTCACACCACCTCCCCCGCCACAGAAAGGTCCCAGTGGTGTTCAAACCCCGAGGTGTTGGCCAAGTGTGGCCACTCAGAGCCCTGCATGGCCACCAGTGTGTGCCCCTGCTGCCCGTGGCTGGGCACCAGGGCCTGCCAGCAGGGACCTGGCAGGGACTGCAGGGTTTGTGCTCATCTCTCCCACACTGACTGACCCCCAGCTCTGCCTGCATGGCCACGACTGGAGACTCCCCCAGCCCTTGGACACCCCCCTGGCAGGGAGGGCAGCTCTGGGCAGGCTTTGTGCTCCCTGGCACTGCCCTGAACGGGTCACTTCAGCACCAATGCAATGCCAGCAGCTGCTCCAGCAGCTCCTGAAAGGCTCCCACACCTCCCTGAAAGGCTCCCACACCTCCCTGGAAGGCTCCCACACCTCCCTGGAAGGCTCCCACACCTCCCTAAGAGGCTCCCACACCTCCCTGAAAGGCTCCCACACCTCCCTAAAAGGCTCCCACCCCTCCCTAAAAGGCTCCCACACCTCCCCGAAAGGCTCCCACACCTCCCTAAAAGGCTCCCACACCTCCCTAAAAGGCTCCCACACCTCCCTGAAAGGCTCCCACACCTCCCTAAAAGGCTCCCACACCTCCCCGAAAGGCTCCCACACCTCCCTGAAAGGCTCCCACACCTCCCCGAAAGGCTCCCACACCTCCCTAAAAGGCTCCCACACCTCCCTAAAAGGCTCCCACACCTCCCTAAAAGGCTCCCACACCTCCCTGAAGGGCTCCCACACCTCCCTGAAAGGCTCCCACACCTCCCTGAAAGGCTCCCACACCTCCCCGAAAGGCTCCCACACCTCCCTGAAAGGCTCCCACACCTCCCCGAAAGGCTCCCACACCTCCCCGAAAGGCTCCCACACCTCCCTGAAAGGCTCCCACACCTCCCTGAAAGGCTCCCACACCTCCCTGAGAGGCTCCCACACCTCCCTAAAAGGCTCCCACATCTCCCTGAAAGGCTCCCACACCTCCCTAAGAGGCTCCCACACCTCCCTAAAAGGCTCCCACACCTCCCTGAAAGGCTCCCACACCTCCCTAAGAGGCTCCCACACCTCCCTGAAAGGCTCCCACACCTCCCTAAAAGGCTCCCACACCTCCCTGAAGGGCTCCCACACCTCCCCAAAAGGCTCCCACACCTCCCTAAGAGGCTCCCACATCTCCTGAAAGGCTCCCACACCTCCCTAAAAGGCTCCCACACCTCCCTAAAAGGCTCCCACACCTCCCTAAGAGGCTCCCACACCTCCCTGAAAGGCTCCCACACCTCCCTAAAAGGCTCCCACACCTCCCTAAAAGGCTCCCACACCTCCCTAAAAGGCTCCCACACCTCCCTGAAAGGCTCCCACACCTCCCTAAAAGGCTCCCACACCTCCCTGAAGGGCTCCCACACCTCCCTAAAAGGCTCCCACACCTCCCTGAAAGGCTCCCACACCTCCCTAAAAGGCTCCCACTCCATGCTACAGAACTTTCTGATTCTTTACCAACACATTTTAAGAGATTTCCCTAAGAAGTTTAGTTCCAACTCAGAATTAAATTCATATGTGCTCATTTAGATGATAAGTTGCTACTCTTTTAAAACAAAATCATGATTGCCTTCAGTGAAGAGAGAACTTTCTTTGAAATATGTATTCCTTAGTAATAGTGTCTCTAATATTTCAACAGGAAGTAAATATTCAAAAGACTCCATAAAAATAATTCCAGCTTCCCTCTGAGTGGTTATCCATTAGGAGAAAAAAGTGAAACTTCTAGTATATCTCCCTTTAAGGTTTTCACTCTAGTAAAGTAGATTTAAAAATAAAATAAGCTTTTGTCAAATCCATCTTGCAATGAACAGATTTTACATGTGAAGGAATTGCAAGTCATCTTTGGAATGTCTGACAGAAGTGATAAAGGATTTTTTCAGGAGTGAATCATCAGATCTAGGTGGTTTTTCTTGTTTTGGTTTGGGGTTTTTTGGGTGGTTTGTTTTGGTTTGATTTATTTTGTAAAGACACAATTAATTTCCAAATTGTTTATTCAACATCTTGCTAGATTTTAATCAGCCCCTGCTAATGATGGAATTTGCTTTTGTTCTCAGACTCAAATTCCACTCTATGAAGTCATAAGGACCTTTTGGGTCCTCCATCCCATTGTTTTGTACATAATTCACACAGAGCTTAAAGCCAGGTGAGCTGACAGAGTAAGCTGACCACAAAACAGCAAACCCTGTGTCCCTCAAAGTTCAATTATTTCTCCCTCTCCTGAGGGAATGCTGGTAATAATGGCTTTTTTGGCTATTATTTTAGAAATGTGTTCCCTTCCAAATAAAAAAAAAAATCACCCTCACAATGACTGAACATTTTTCCTGCTTCAGTGTGGTATGTCTATTTTAATTTGTAATTTAAATTTGTAGGGAAAATGTGGGAAGGCTGAGATTCCACTCCAGTAATACATTCATGGAATTACAGGCACATAGACAGTGTCGTAAAATTTTATATACTTACCTTGTAATTATTTAAATAGAATCTTCTCCAACAACAGAAGAAATACCCAATGCAATAAAAAATGGAAGGAAAAAATGCAGAAATCACAGAGAAAATGAGAAGTGAATAAAATACAGATCTAAAGAAGAACTCCAGTAACTTTGTTATTTTTAGACATCCATCTGGAAGACACTGTACAGCATGTACATGGATTTTAAATACCAATATTATGACATTATATACTTCCATGAGAGGGTAAAGGAGATGAGCTAATGCACACACTAATAGACATATTAGTGATAATGTTCTTACAAAATCTTCTATCAAAGCCTATTCTATCACTTTTTCCTCCAAAAGAGGAATCAGGTGTGCAACATGCAGAGAACTTCTCTGAGACAAGCCCAACAAATCAGCTCCAAGGTTCACTTGTGCAGTGTGTTTTGGAGATGGCTGAATAAAACCAACTCGTTCAGGGTTGGTGTCTGGTGTTCACAGAATAGAGGCAATTCCAGTATTTGAAACTAGTTATTTAAAATAAAGGACTGCTAGAATTATTATTAATGCACATCATCAATATCTCACATCTGGTTCTAGTCATCACTAAAAACAACTTCACCCTAATTGCAGGACCCTTTAAAACACACCAGCATTCAAACTGAAACAACCTAGCAATGCAAATGTCCTACAATTACCCAGCACGGATGTGAGAGCAATTTTTGGAACCACACACACTACAAATGTAACAGCTCAGCTCCATTATGGTGAGGCAATAATGGGCAATAATTAGATGAACCACCTGTGCTGCAGTTTCAGAAATGCAGCGCAGATCCTGGTGGGCAATGGGGTTTGAAGAGCTCACTGGCCAGGTCTCAGCACAGCTCCTGCAATTCCAGCTTGCCTGCAGCACAGCCCTGACTGCACCCTGACAAAGGGCATCGTTTCCAAAGCCAGGCCTGCAGGCTTTTAGCCAAACAGATTGTGAATAAACAGCCAGAGATGCTTTGTAGAAAGATGCAAAAATCCTATTACAGAACCAGCCACCAACCTGCCAATACACAAAAGACCTCCCTGAAGTGATCTCCAAAATTCCTAGAAGCACCAAAACAATCCAACTGAGGACGAGGTGATGCTCCAAAAGCTGTGCCACAAAGCTGGTACCTTTTCCCACTTGGAATAAGTTACCAAGATGAACCCCTGGGTTGGGCCCCCCCTCCAATGAGCCCCAGGGTAACACAGGGGTTTCAGCACAGAGCCCAGGCTGCACTGCCCAGGGCACACGTGGTGCCCTCCTCTGCAGGGCTTCTCCCAAGGGACTGCTGGCCTCGAGCTGTCCCTCTGCCACTGGACACCCATCTCAGACCTTTAACTTATCCTCTCACAGATTATTAAACTAAAAACATCAGGAAAATAAAATTACTTGAGACAACCAGCTGAGAGCCTGGCTTCTCACAGAATGACTGAACAGCCTCACTGCTGCCATGCATTTACTGCTAAGATGGGATCAGTGCTCTGGAACTGAGCATTGTTAGTTTGGATGTGTTGAACAGAGAATTTTTTTTTCTCCTGCTAATGCAACAAGAAAATTAAAAGTTTCGTGATTTTCTCTGCTACATCATAACCCACAAGCTAAATATTGTCTTTGCAGGAAGGAAACTAATTGAGTTCTTACAGTTCAGATGACAGCCACAATTAAGAACTCTGGGCCAGTCTCTCCATGCTGAGGGTGGGGGACTGGCAATTCTACACCGTGGGCCCAGAACAGGATGGAACAGAAAGCCTCCCTAGCTACAAAATACCCCCTTGGACTTCAGGTCACTCACATGAATCCTCTCCTAAGTCCCACACTGCAACAGTGATTTTCACCTCTTCCCTTTCCATTCATTATGTATATACATTAAAATATTAAAGCCAATGTGCTTTTACCTCAGTAAACAGGACCGTGGGAGGAAATTTTTCAAACAGAAGTGTTTCACAATAATTTCATGATAACAGTGTCAGCACTGACAAAGAAAATTCAAATGGCCAAATGCAAATTAAGTTAGCCTTGCATATCGTTCATTACTACTCGTGTAGTTGGTAAATTAATGCATGAATATCCTTTCTCTGCATGTAAAAGAA
The DNA here is from genome assembly GCA_020086605.1 of Lanius collurio. Taxonomy (NCBI): domain Eukaryota; kingdom Metazoa; phylum Chordata; class Aves; order Passeriformes; family Laniidae; genus Lanius; species Lanius collurio. Next base: position 6,364,765 of record JACBWW010000045.1, on the reverse strand, counting down.
GTTCCTCTAACTTCAGCTACTGCATAAAGATGCAGCAAAAACTCAGCTATCAATCTTTGGAAATGGAGGCCTTCCCATCTAGCAGGACATAGCTCATTAAAATAGAACAGTTTTCAGATTCAGTGTGAATTAAAAAATAAATAAATTCAGAATGGTGGGTGACTTCCAGCTCATACAAAATCCTCCCATGTGACCTTGGCAGCCTCCTCCTGGATCACTCTTTTGGAGAGGCTGCTTACTGTGAAGAATTCCCTGGGTCTCAGAAAAGTTGGGGTTTTTTTATTTCTAAAATTCTATTTCTCAACACAGGACATTTAAAAAGGCTTTTGGAAATCTAAGGGATTTTAGAAGGTTCAGAAGCAACAGCACCAAGTCAACTCTAAGAGAAAGAGGCTCCATAAAAAACCCTCTCTGTGACTCTAGAGCTGCTCTGGGCACCTGCAGAGTCCTGTGAAACTGGACACAAACAACTTTAAAAGAAAAAATATAAATAAATACAAACATGTATCAAAATTTGAAATTAAATATAACAATTTCAAGGTCTGGAGCAACTGGCACAGTCCTGCACTTGTGTGGCACAAGCTCAGCTGTTCTGTGGTACAACCTGCAAATGCCACGGGGCTGCAGAAGGATCCTCAGTGCTTCCACAGAACTCCCAGCACCATCCATGGACAATGGGTTTTTACTTCAAAAGGCAGAAAAACGTGGAATTTTCTATTTTTGGATCTCAGGATAATTTGATGAGTAAAGTAATACCAGTGCTGCTTTTTAAAAACGATGAAATTTGAAATAATATTCTGATACTTTACAGGGAAAACTTTTCCCACTACCCTGAAATGCACTCTGGAGCACACTAATAAAAGCAAGGGGTACAGAACTCTGCCCAGCCTGGGTAAGTTATTAAATGCTTTAGTTGAACAACAAACTCAGAGGTAATTAGCTCCAATTACACAGCACAGAAACCTTCTGTGCACGGGGCTTTGCATTTGATGGCACATTTTCATTTATTCAGGTAAAATTCTTGTCTTGGAAAATCAGAATACATTAAATGGCAAACAGCAACTCAGATTTAGAGCAGCAGCAGTAGAAATGCAGAGCTCCCAGTCCCATTTCTGTGTGTCTGTCCAGCCCACCAAACATTTATAAACACTTGACATGCTCTAGGCCAACACATGAACAACCTCGTGCATACCAAGATCAGAAAATCAATTCTAAAGACACCAAATCAATCCTCAGCACTTGCTTTGGAGAAGGGTAACACAGCAACAGAGGTGAAAGCAATTATGCAAATGTACAGAATTCCTGAATTTCTGTCTCTGTTTACCCAGTCAGGGGTCCTGAGGTGTTTCTAGAGCTCCTCATGCCTTGCATGCCCAGAGGTGCTGCCCATCTGAAATCCTGGAGGATGCAGCCTGAGCAGGCTGGAGGCTGAAGCCTCTTTTGGCCCTCTTTCACTTCTGCTCCCCCCTGCTTGGCAGGAGAATTCCTCTGAAATATCACAGAAGGGTTTGGGCTGCAAGGGACCTTAAAAATCATGGATTTCCAACCCCTCAGTCCTGGGGAGAGACCTCCCACTGTCAGGTGAAATCTCCACATATTAAAGCTGTTTCTGTCATGCCAGGCCACCAGAAAAATGTATTATCTAACACTACTCCTTTAATTACAAAAGCCATAAGACAAAGCACAGACACAGTAAAAATAGATTATACCACAAATACCTAATTTTAAACAGCTTTGGGACCGTTTATGGAGCTCTCAGGACTCAGGTAATTTGCTGAGATTCGATTTGAATGGTGCCCATATTTATATTTAGAAATAAAAGCAAACTTAAATCCACAATAATGCCATGATAGCAAAATGAATAAATTTATTATTGGTGATGTTGTTCAGCTCTCGCTGTTATAGATGGGGTAATTTGGAAGGACTTGGATCATGGGTGAGTCTCATTAGGCCACATTACCTGACTTTAAGCAAAAAACCCTCCATTATACAGCTGAATAGCAAACACATTTTTAAATACTCAGCTCCTAAAAGTAAAAATGTTTGAAAAGATAAAGAAATAAGTGTAAAATACAAACTGATTTTTAAACTTGAGACTAAATTTTTATAGTCCATTATGGATATTTCCAGCTTCCCAACAGATATTTAATGTTAAGGCTCATGGCACTGTTCCTCTGATAGGTATTTTATTGAGCACAAATTCAGTGCACCTCCCCCATGCTTGCATTTTAACATTTATAATATTCTCATTAATTCACAGATGGAAACATATCAAAACCCAGCTGATTTAGACAACTGTCACAGAATGACTGACAATGCTTTCAGGAACGCAAATTTGCTTTGACTGAAGGTTTTTATTTGAATGGGGTTCAGGTAAATGAGAGTTGTGCACTCAGAAACTTAACTACTCCTCAAGATTTTATTTAATATAATCAGTGCAAAGGTAAAATTAGTTTAGCTGGGTAGGCAAGAGTGAGGCTTTAAGCATAGCTGTATCTCCAAGCAGAAATCACAATATTCCTAAAACTGTAACCTTTTATTAGAATTCTGATGCAATTTAAAACATGGACCTACTTAAACAAACCCATATTTTAAACTAAAATGTCTGAATGCCATATGAAAATTATCAAAAATCATTAAAAAGTAGTAACACTCTATTACCACAACTCCTTTTTCTCTGCAGAAAGTTAAAATGAGGAGTGGAAGGCCCTCAGATGGCTCCCTCAAAGATTCAAACCAGATGCTGAAACTGAACCTGGGAGGTTCATGGTCTCCCTTTCCCTCTCAAACTCTTAGTCTGGAAATAACAACAGTGAATGAATTTGATTTTGATGCATGAATTAAAACTGAATCCAAAACGTGTCCTAAGAGAGCACAGGAAATACCCAATAAATGCAGGGAGATCTAATGCAGATCCTGCATCCATGTCCTTATAGCCCTGCATTCCCAGGAGAGAAAGCCACATAAATAATGGCCCAGAGCACCAGGGAGGTTGCCAGAGTTTGGATATGTAGGAGAGGGCACTGGTTATTAACATTTCTTAAAGAAATTAAACTCCAGGGCAGAAAACTTTGAAGCCAAATAGGAAGACCCCCTAGCAGAACAGTCAGCTCTGTGCAGAATTAATCTAATTTAGAGAAAAATTGTTCCTGAATTGGTCTTCTTTTAATAATTTCATCCCCCAGGGGCAGGAAGGGCAGGGATTATTGTGCACCAGCAGTGCTGGGTGCAGATTTTGGTGCCCTGGGATAAATGGCACCCAACAGTGCTCTCTGGTACACCAAGACTGGCAAACCTGCAAAATGCAAGTGGATTGTTGGGAGAGGAACAAACATTTCCAGAAACTGATTTCTGATTATTATTTTACAGCCTCTCTAAGCAAAGCAATCCACTGAAAGGACAATCTCCCTAAAATCCAGTGGCTACAAACAACAACAACGGCAGAATAAGCTCAGGAGAGAGAAACCACCCAATGTTTTTGCACATTGAGAAGTCTGCAGAACAAAGAACACATAAGAGTAGAATGAAATGAAAAACTAGAGGGGGCAGGAATTTATTATTATTACTTCCATGACCTGGTAACAAAACCATTCTTACTGGAAAAGTCTTGGGTTGTAATGCAACCATTAAAGTGTAGCTTTTCATTTCCAGGGCCAGCAAACAAACATAACACAGTTCAGCATATTTCAAATGAGTTTTATTTTTCTGAACCTGTCTGTACACTTCACCATCTGATTTTTTCCCCAGCAGGAGAACTGCAATGCTGAGCAGTCCCCAGGGCAGGGCAGCTGTTCTGGAGGAAGGGGGCACCACTGCCTTCCCTTCCCCACCTCTCACCCCCACTGAATCTGACTCTGGGAATATTGTAACAGTTATTTATGTGTTAAGCACAAACATATTGTACAATGCACAGCAGCAAACTCTGTAAAAAAGGCAAACTGAAGAGGTGGGATGACTGGTTGTAAGCCTGTAGTAATTGGAGCTGTGTTATCCAAAATAATTAATCCTCCCCTAGGCCCAACCCACTCACCTAAAGGTAGCAGGGAACACACACAGGGGGATTTTTTGGCTTGTTTTCTTTTGCAAAGTTGTGAGGTTTGAGGCAAACTGATCAAAAATGCCACTAGTTTGTTCCTTTTGAGTTAAATTTACTTTGCAAAACCACTGGAAGAAAATATAACAAAAGCTAAATTTCCATTATCTTCTGGTTGCAGCCATTGTGGGGGTGTGGAACCTCTCTGGTTTTAATTTTCACCATGAGAAGATGCAAGCAGAATAAGCAAGTTTGGAAAAAGAGATCTAGAGCATGTACATGAAAAATGTACAAAAGTGAACTTCCTGTATGGGTGAGTGAATTTTGGGGACATTTTCTTTGTGGGTTTTTAAGGGGTTTGGAGAGGGTTTTTTGCCTTTCTGTAGTGGTCACCTGTGACCCAGTAATTAACCAAACTACAAAAAGCAAGCAAGCAGAAGAAGTTCTTTCTCCTTGCTAAACTACAACCACAACCCACACAGAAAAAGAACATCTGTGTCCCAACAGGCAGAAAACAACAGATTTTCCTCTCAGACCATGATGTGTAACCAAAACAAGTTCAACCCCAAAACTTTGCTGGACTCTGGAAATAGCAGCACCTTTCTTTTTTCATTTTCCATGGGTGTCCCAAAGCCAGGCTGAGTGCAGAGGAGTTCAGCTCTAACACCATACAGAGAACTCCTGCACTGGGCACTGCCCACAGACTGATTATTCCATTTGCTGTGGGCTTGCCAATCACAACCCAGCAGGGCCAGAAATCCCTCAACCTCCTCTTTCCAGGGCTTTTATTTGCTTTTTTTCCCCACTTCCACTGAGGAGGCAAGGAGTTAGTTGTTCATTGCAGTGTCTCTGGATGGAGCTCTGCAGGACAGAGTGGCACCAATGAGGGAACTGTCACTGCTCCTTCTTGGGAAGGAGAGATGGGGAAGTTTGTAAATACAGTCCCAGGTTGGAAATGTCACAGCCACATTTTCAGGCACCTTTTGGTGTGCAGACTATCATGTATGTGTCTAAACCACATGAGAAAATTTACATGAAGGTTTAAATTGGATATTTGACTGGGACTAACGTTTATTGCCTCCTATTCTCAATTTTTAGCTACCTCTGAAAATTTTACTTCGTGGTCTTCTTCTCTTATAGACCCCTTACAGCTGGCCAGAGTTTGGAAATGGAAGATGCAGCCCTTTTCTCACAGGGAGTTCCCCAAAGTCAATCAGCTCCTTAAACATAAAGGCCAGACCCCACTGGAACATCAACTGAGTCAATGGCATTTCAAACACAGAAGTCAAACTACATAAAACAGCATCAGTAAAAGGGATTTGTAATTAGCTCTGTCCCCTGTTTCTGCTGAGGACTCCCTGGTTCTGACTCAGGTTCAATCATCTTCTCAGTTTCCTCAGCTGCAGCAGATTTTGTGCCATCTCCTCTGGTCCCTGGGAAGCTTTGCTTTGTCACCTCTTGGTGACCAAAGTCTCCTCACGTCACAACACACACAAACCACCTCTCAAAATGATACTTCTCAAGATAGGGAAAGTACCAAATTTTGATCGAGGAGTTCTTTCACATCTGATCTGAGAGCAGAAACAAGCCCTGAATTAAGAATGATACTGAAACTGTAGCAGAATTCACTTCATAGTATGAACAAACTAAGTCACTTACTTTTATTTTTCTCATAAGATCATACGTATGGCAAATTAAAAAAAATTATGCACTATCTTTGCTATCTAAAGACAGTAATAGATTTGCCTTTACTCTAAAAAAATCATCAACCAACATGAACCTAACTGCAGCTCACTGAGGATTAGTGGATAAACATGGCTTATTTAGGAATCCATTTTGCCAAACATATCCAAACCAATCTTTTGCCAAATACCTTCAACTGTAGATTTTTTAAGTCTGTATTTTTTCCTGTAAGGCATGTTTCAAATGAAAAATTCCAAGAGACAGTTACCATGAACTTTGATGAAAAGCAAAAGCAGAATAAATGCGTTTCACCACCTGGGAACCATTGGAATATCGTGAGAAGTGAACAAAGCAAATGCTGCCACTGATCAGCTTCTCAAATTTTCTCCAAATCAGCTTTGCAGGAAGAAGCAATTGCTCAGTAAACCAGACTAAGTTCAGTCCAACACTATTGTCTTCCTCAGCAAAACGAAGCTACCTTAATGTATTTTGACTTTGGAGAGTACAAATACTGCCAGTTCCTACCAAAGCACAACACACCCAAGAGCAGTGCTTGGAAAGGATGATCAGCTGAACACTCACATTCTAGTTTGTTAAGAGGCTAGCATTCTTCATGGCACCACCTACAATAAATTACACTTACAGCTGTAAAAATTAGGCCTACTTAATGCAGGGATGTTTAAATGCCATTTCAAACACACCAGGAGCCCTCAGAGCACACAGTTACAGGTTAAAAATCCACCATCACAAAGGCCATGCTGGCTTTTCACAGGAGCTCAAGGGCACTTTCACAGGGCACTTTTCACAGTGCCCAAGAGCAGCCCAATGGTTTCCAGTGAAAACTGTTGGTAAATCTTTGCCAAACCACTGCAGCCCGCCCGGTTTGCAACTGGGAGATGACAGAAACTCTCTCACCTTGCGCTCGCGGCGTTCGTTTCCTGCGGTCCCTGAAAGCTGCTCCCGACTGCAGGGCCTCCAGCAGACTGTCCATCACTCCTGTCTCATCACCCTCTGCAAGCAGCAGGAAAAGAACATTAAAATCAGTGCAACAGAAAGCAGACTTTAGACAGAAAAAGAAGCAGAAGTGCTGTCACGTTTGCACAAGGCCTCCAAGTCGGAGCCAGGCACATCTCAGGGTGCTGGCAGAGCTGCAGGTACCCCTGTCTGCTTGGGGATGATGCTCCATTAGGCAAAACTGATGGCAATCCCACTGTTGTTTCACTGGGAGATGTTATCCCTGCATTATTGATGACATCTTCAGCATGCAGACAGGCAGCTGCTGCTCAATGGCGGCTGCTTCGCTGCTAAAATATTTGAAGACTTTTCTGAAGTGGAAATGGGTCAATTTAATCAATGCACAAGGAAAAGCTGATGACACTGAATGGCACAAAGTTCAATATTGCAGTACAGAGAAAACATTTTATATGCTGCCTCCCAACTTCATGATTCCCCACATCTCTGGAAAAAAGTTCCCTCTACTATCAGTAGCATGGATGGTCTTCAAGGAATGAAGAGGGGAGAACCATGGAAGTAAATGGTGTAACATTTCTTAACAGCTGCATTTTACGTCTGTTCAATTTTTTATTTTGTTTTTTTCATATCCAAGCTAACTTGCAGCCTTTGAATTGCTGCACTTTATGGTGCATTATGGAAATCTGGGTAGAAAAATTACTTATTTTTATATATTTGAGTCTTTACATTCCTTTGCATTTCAGTCTGTTAATAACAGTTGATAGCAGAGGTCAAAGAACTCCAAGGTTACAAAACCACTGATGAATAACTTTTTCTGTTCCCATACCTATGTTATAACCCCAAACTAAAATACAGGTTAGACTCAGCAGGGAGGTGGACATTTTATTCACATCTCTCAGACATCAAACTAATATAAATTTCCCCACCTGGGAATGGGAAGATCATTATTTTATGCAAAAAAATTACATGATGGTAAAAAACTTTTGACTCACACAAGTGTAGGAGGTTAAAGGTACATCCAAGCTCTCAAATACGTTTAAAAGCAGCCCATTAATGAATAAGCTGTTCTGTCCTGGTTCTCTGTTACATTCAGATTTATTAGACTCAATCCAGACCTGATGTAAGAGCACACCTAAAACAGTACCTGGTTCAGATTTCTACAAGGTGATCATTAGAATAACTACTTGGTAACTTCAAATTATACATCAGCCTCCCCTAACCCATTATAAACCCACTGTACCACACATCCATAAAGGTTTCTCCAGTGGAAGAGGAAAGGGAGCAGAGCAAGTGCAGAAACCACCTCTGAAATACCAGTTTTCATTACATTCCCTCTAAAAGCCTTAAACAACTAAGCTCCTGCAAAATAAACAAGCAAATTATCTTCTCTCAATTCCCACTCACATGCAAGGCCAGAATTTCCTCTAAACTGTACAACATAATTGTTTTTCTTTGTGCTTCTCATCCTACCCATGCTTACTCATTGATTTAATGTTGGCTCTGTATTAAATTTACCTTCGAAATCAAAGGTCTGGAAATACACTTTGTCCAAATTAATACACATCAAGTTGATCTCAAACATTTAATGGAAGTGACTGCAGACCCAGAACTAGTTAATATATCTTAGAATATTTAATGTGGAGAAAAATTACAATATTCTTCGATCTTCATTAAAAACAAGAGTTGCCAGAGTTTATTAAAAAAGACAAAATTCCTTCAATACTTCATGAATGTTTATGCAGCCTTCCACTTCTTTTTGCTGAGTGAGCTGCTCTACCTGCTAATTACTGCAACTGCCAAAACCCACCCTGGTTTTGGGATGCCAAAATATACAACATAAAACACATATTAAGGAAGCTGCAGGACACAGGGATGAGATTTTTAACTCCTCAAGTAAAGCTCATGCAAGGTCTGATCTCAGCACTGCATCTTAATCAAAAGTCTTCAGGCAGTTAAGTGGGAACTGGACAAAAATCTGCCCTTTCAGGGAGCCTTGATTCAAACTGATAAATTCCTCAGAAATTTCAGTCTTTCCCTACAGTTCTCACTGCAGTTCTTCACACAGTACCAGCCATCTCCTCCATTTGTCTTTTTTATACCACCCACAGCAATTTGTAGACACAAACAAGAAACAACGACAAAAATTGCCAGAAGTTTCCAAACTGAAAAACTTATTTGCAACATTTCTGTCAGCAGCAATAAATGCATAACCATTATTTCTCTTCTGGATATCTTTCATTGTACACAAGGACAGGAATTTAATCTGGAACAAGTCATTTTCCTCCTCATTGTCTCTTCTCCAAGGAGGCCCCAAGCATTTAAGAGGAAGCAAATGTGTGGAGATATGCAAAAAAATTTTCTTTGATTGGCCTTAGCCAAAGGCAGATCCACGAGAGGTGCTGCAGAGGACTGCAAAGGGAAAAGGATTCCCAGTCAGTAACTGGTGTGTTAACCACAAACCCCATTTGTTTTAACTCGGGTTTCCCACTGAGATTCTACTGCAGCTTTGGTTTAGACATCCCAACTGTGTGTGGGTGTGTCTTTAGGTTTCAGAAATAGCCATCCTCTTGCAGGTCCCATGGTTTAGGCCAGTGCTGCTCAACAGATTTGGGCAACTTTTAACGGTAATAATAAAGAAAAAAAATAACTTCCTTCTTCCATAGAACAATATTATTGCTCCTTGCACTGCTGAAGAGACCCAACATGGATAAGAGTTGGAATAATAAAATCCATTGAAATAATGGAACGAGGCCAGCCAGGAGTTCTTCCACAGGGAATGACCAAGAGCTCCAATCTAAAGAGGTGACCAAAGAAACAACAATGACCCAGCAGGACAAACAACCAGGACACTCTGTTTCCAGGAGCAGTGCAACACAAGCCTGATCACAGCACTCACAGAAGAGAAATCCCAACTGGAAAAGCCTTTCATATAACCAGGGGAGAGGATTCCAACATGAAGAGCCTGAGGCAGCACAGTTTCTTTAGACTCCATAATGCAGCCAGTGAAAGGCTGCAAGACAACCTTGTGTGCTGCAGAGTCTGGGCAGTCCCAGCAGAGCAAACTCACCCAACAGGAACCCTGCCAGGACCCAGGACTGCTGAGGGGCAGCAGCACAGCATCGAGGCTCAGCCTCTGCAAGGGTCTCTGCACTCACATCTGGCACTGCTGGGGGCTCTTTCTGAGGTGCAGATGAGGTTTGTCAGAAAGCAATATTGACAAAAAGGATCTGAATCCAACCTGAGGGTCATAGCCCATAAGGTGCCAGCTGCTGAGGAACTTGGGACTGCAGAAACTGCCCTTGAGTTGAAGCCACCGAGCCCAGCCAGGCATCCAAAGCACGGGCCACCTCCTACAGATCTGCTCTCCTCAGTTCACAGCTCTCAGAGGCCCTGGGAACAGGCTCCTGTTCCTGGAGTGTTTTGCTGCCCTCCCTTTCTGTTGTCTGCCCTGATTACTAAAGGGATACCCATAAATTCTGCTGGCACACTTTTATTTTCTACTATTACACTTTTATTTTCTACTCTTTTCCACATGCTCTTGCAGAACATCTTGTACTCATTATTACGAATATTCTGATTGCAAACTGATATAAGTCAATGGCAGGTGTAGATATTGCACAGCCATTTGGGCAAAGGTTTACAGGAATTTTACAGGAAATTTTTCATTAATTTGGGACCTTACTGAAAGAGTCCAGTCAAATACCACATTGGGTAACACATGCTGCCTCCTGCTGCTCCAAAGGGTTCTTAAATTATGCTTCTATTCACATCTTGCACTACCCTGGTTTGCTTTGAACTTTTAAGCACTTTTCAAAGTCTAATGTGTGTCCTGTAGAAACTTTTAAACAAGACTTTTTATTCACAACCAGTATCAGAATTTTTAATTGCAATATAGTCACTTAAAAAGGTCAGCTTTCAATGTCTTTGGGAAAGCATGTTTTTGTGTTCTCCTCATATATTTGCATTTTATTCATTTGCTAAATTCACTTTGCATGCATAATAAACATCTCCAGGAAGCATTCTTCCTCGGCAGTTTGCAGCAGAGTGGTGTCTCATGACTCTTATTTACTTTTTAATTAAAGGAGAACAAGGTAGGACAGAGTGACTGAGAAGTGAGCCCCCATCTCATGGCAGTTTACAAAACAAGGCAAATCCTTGCTTACACACCAATTAAGAACATTGTTTATAATAACCTGATCCCAGGCTTACATGAAAATAATAGGAGAAAAAAATGTGCTTTGTTGTACTGGCAGGCTATTGAAAACAACTTTTGAAATGCACATTTTTTTTCTTTATTGGCACAAAATGTTACAATGGTCAAGGTTTGCTGTGGCTTCCCTGAGATGCACCCACACAGCCCCTGGAGCCTCATCCTGCAAGGGCCTCTTGCAGCACACCTAAAATAGGCTGCAGGGGGAATTATCTGGAACAAATGGGAAGAGATTGCCTCTGTGTGGGAAGGAAAAGATTGTGCAGCTCACAAAAAAAAACCAGCCCAAAAAACCCCTGTGATACCTGACTAATTACACCTGTAAATAAAGTTGTGCTGCAGCTTCAAGGCTCCTGAATTTCTGTGATGAGCAGACACATAAGGCAAAACAAAATCATCAGTGCTTTTAGCACTGGTTAATAATTTCATTTTAAAGGTTCCTTATAATTGAGCAACTGCTCCAACATTTCAGGGAAAAAACTAGTTTTGGGAACTCATTTTCAGGGAAGGGGAGTTCTTACACATTATTGATGATGTTTTACCTTTTTTTTTTTTTTCACTATTGGTGATGGTTTTGCCTGGGATAGAATTAATTGTTAATTTTCTTCCCCGTAGCTGGTGTGGGGCTGTGTTTCAGAACTGGAAACAGTGTTGATAATTCAGTGTTGATAACTGCCCTTACACAGAGCCAAGGGTTTTCCTGCTCCTCACCCCATCCTACCCTGATTCCTGAACAAGCCTTATACTAAAGGTGATTGACTATTTCTGAAATGCTTTTAACACTGTAAATTCTACAAAATATCACCTGTTATACAGCAGTTACATTGAGCTAAACACAATTACAGCTACTTTCAAAATTAGTAACAGTACCTACTTTTTGAAATACAAATAATTTCTCTAAGGAAAAGGAAAGCTGAATTTGCACAGACAACTCCCCAGAGTTACTCCTTGTTACTGTTCAGTAAATGGTCCCCAAGAACCTACTTTCAAAATAAAAGAATCCAGTTGTTCCATCTTTCTTCCCTGCAATTATCCCAACCTCAGATTTGGCATCATCCTAACCATTTTTCCCCCCTGATAAACTATCTCAATTGGAAGGTCCCATATGGGCCACATTCATCATCAAACCCAAGTTTTTCCAGAGCAGAACATGTGCAGGTGAGATGAAATGTTAAGCTGTAATTTCTAATCTCCTGTCCATCCTCACTTGCCCCTGCATTTCTCTCGAGCTGCTTCTCACCCATTTAGCAGCAGTTCAGTAATTCTGACACCCCATTCTCAAATGGCTTCAAACTCCTGCATAAACAGATCTCACAAAGTTTTTTAGCAACTCCTGAAGAATTGCTTTGAAGGAGAAAACTCAAAGCTCATCCTGGTTCTATAGATGCTCATCTTTAAGCATAATGCAAAGCTCAATCTATTTTTTGTTCTGTGAATATTACATTTCAGGTGGTGTGCAGCATATTCAAACAGACCATCCACATCAATATGAAAAATAATGACTTCCCAAAGGAATTGGAACATTTGCCTCATCAACATCCAGCACCATAAACTAATAATCTTTAAAATGTAAATCAGACCTGAGTTCCACCACTCCAGGTACCCCAATGCAATCACCAGCCAGCACATAAATTCAAAAGAACATTTACAAAATAACATGTAACTCGTAATAAGCTTAGTATGGATTTCTGTTTATGCTAAAGGATGTGGAAAGGAGACAAACCAACCAGAAAAGCACAGAATTATTGGGAAACTGCAGCAAAAGCAACCTCTGGGATTATCCCCTGCACCAGTGCAAATGGAACACCAGTTCAAGGAAACACAGCACAATTACTGCTCACACTGGAACACACCAGTCTGAACAAAAAGCACAGGAAATCCTATCTAGGGGTGCTTGAAAAGGGAAAGGAGGAATATCCATCAACCACCAGCACAGAACTTCACTTGCATTATCTTCATCTGCATTAGGGGAGATTGTTAATATGTCTTCAAAACAATTAATTCAATACTAATTGGGACTGAGGAAGCTCATCCTATCTTTTATCCTAATACTGGTAGTTAAAAGGTGATTTTAATTGCCATAGTAATCAGATATAATGAAGAGTAAAAGTGTTTCTGATTAAATAACATTGCATCAGAATTGCTGTTAGACACTTTGCAGCTCCCAGAAAGCTGAGTTCCCCAATTCCTTTTCTCTCTCTCTGCTTCTGACATGCCCACAGAAGAAATGCTGCCAGAATTCTGCAGATGTTAAATCAGCTGGAAGTCATGAAAGGCTTTTCCTCCAAACTCATCTCCCATCAGGAGAAGGAACAGTTCATGATTTGAGCTGTGAAACTTCAGATCTGTAGGTATGTGCATAAGGCACTTAAACCTTTCTGTGCCTCTCAACTTCACCAGCAACCCTGGACTTTTGATAATTTTTTGAATTTTGAGTTTTATAGTGCTTTATTTTTGTGTTAATCTTTTTGGAATGTTCAGCAGGTTTTTTTATCAGTTTACACGTGGTGCTTATGTGGCAGCTCAGTCACACAAAGCACAAACCCACCCAAGTGAGTCTTCAAAACACTGCCAAGTGTGAGTTACTTCATCACTGGGAATTACTAAGAACACTTCTTGATTCTGGCCACACTGTGGTTTTCTACAGTTACACAAGAAGCAGATATTAATTTTAACAGCTAATTAATTAGAACTAATCTAATCTGGATTCTCCAGTGACCACTAAAAAGTTGCCACTGAACTGTCAGATAACAGGAAAAATTCTTACTATAGAATTACACAAAAAGCTGGAAAATGCAGGAACCCAACTGCTCTGGTCTCAAAGGCTGCAGCACTGAGCTCAAATTTGGGAGATCCAGAGAAAGAGCTGAGAGAGGGTGAGGTTAAAACAAGCCTTTGGGTGAAAATCACCTTGTCAAAATGACAGCTTGAGAGGACATCTGCCTCCTTCCTCTGAGTCTTCTGTGTCACATTCACTTAGACAAATTTACAAACTATTTATATAAGCAGCAATGAGCACACAGAAGTAGCTGCATCAAGAAAAAAATTAGTTTTTGGCAAAAAAAAGTCAATTGAATATCAATGTCATGGAATCCAGGGGGGATGGAGATTTAGCCCTCCTCCCACCACAGCAGCAGAGTTGTGATATGTGCAATGGATATTTCAATATATTTAGAAATAGGAAAAAAGTATTTTAGAAGTATTTAACTTTGTGTCTCAGGTTTATAAAACATTAGTTATTTAAATGGCAGTTTTGGTGCATTGGGCCATGTAAAGACATTCATATATTACCATTTTCATTAGGAGAGGACTAAAATGCAAAATTCAACTTTAGTTGTATCAGGAAAAGATTTTCATGATGGAAAAAAAAAGATGCTGTCAGTGTAGTGAGGCATCTGAGCCACTGCTCAGTGCTCTCCCCTCAGCTGCTCCAGCACTGAAGGGCTGCACAAAAATGAAGGTGAGCTCTGAGGACTGAGCTGAGGCAATTTCAGAAGCTGGAACTTCAAAGTGAGAGCTGCAGCCCTTAACCCAGCCCAAGTCACTGCCAGCAGTGCCTAAGTGGGCTTTCCACACTTCTCAACAGCTCACAAAACATTTTGGCTGCCTTTGACTCGAGTGGTAGCTCAAATAAACTCTCTGTGTGCCTCCAACCTCTCTGGCAGAGAGAGGCTGATCAAGGGATATTTGGCTGGTTCTTATCCCACTCACAGAAAAGTGCCTGTCCAGATTATTATGGACTTTATTTTTTTTGGGGGGGGGAAGTGGAAGATATTAAAAAAATATTAATCAAATGCTGAAAGAATGGATTAGAAAAGTCTCATTAGAAACCTTCATTTGACTTCACAAAGTAAAGAAAATGTATTTATGCATCCTCTGTGTCTGAATTTTATATTTTGTTTATAGTTATACTGAAATGAGATTAATCTTCATACGATCTGATATTAAAGTTTGTCATCTTCACAAAACAAGAGATTTGTTCATTAAAACTTCTGCTGCAGAAGATTCCATGCAGTGACACTGCCAGTTCAAGCAAGGCCAAAGATAAGAGGATTTGTGGTACCATTGCAGGAACCCTCCAAAAAGCAAACAGCATTTCCCTGAGCAGGGCCTGTTAAATGGGTAACAAGGACAGGTGTTTCTATAGCTGGGTCAGATTAGCAGATTAACACAAACTCATAGAAACTGAACAAAAAACTGCAGGTAATCTCTTGCCTAAATCCAATTTTACCATCTCCACTTGCCTTTTGGAGGCAGACAGGTAAAAAATAAAGCCTGTATTTTACAACCTCCTGGAAATCTGCACAGCAACAATTACCAAGCCCATGCCACTCCTTCCACTTTGTTACCTTCCTCTTCCTCAGGGTGGCCTCCTGTGAAATACAACATTCTCACAGCTGACAGCCTCAACACATTGCTTTTTATCGTGCTGAAATGTCACTCTACTCAGGCTCCCAGCTCAACCAGGTTTTCCAGCTCCTAATGGGACCACTGGGAGAACATCCATTCTAACACAGACCCCCAAGCCCAAAAACAAAGACATTAATTGCCAC
Source organism: Lanius collurio (assembly GCA_020086605.1). Classification (NCBI taxonomy): domain Eukaryota; kingdom Metazoa; phylum Chordata; class Aves; order Passeriformes; family Laniidae; genus Lanius; species Lanius collurio. Next base: position 6,349,314 of record JACBWW010000045.1, on the reverse strand, counting down.
AACACCTTGATTATAGAGACTTTACAGTATGAAATGAACAACAAAACAAGTAAGACACTTCTTCTTGGAAGTCAATCCATAAGAAAAAAATATCAATTAAGTGCTACAAATGCAAAAAAGCCAATAACTCACATCAAAACACCCTGAAAGGAACATTAAATGTAAGAAGTGGCAGATATGGAATGACATAACCAGGAGGCTGAAACGAACCACAATTTTCCATTTTGAAAAGTGAACTTTTTTCAGCTCTCAGAACAAGTATTTCTCATATTGATCAGAAATAGCCTTCTGTTTGTTACTCCTGACCTGCTTTTGCCTCTAACAAATCTCTCTGCTAAAAATGAAGCCTCACCTTTGTTCATATCAATCAGCTGCTGCTTCTTCTTCTGCCGCTCCAGCCGCTCCCGCTCTGCCTTCTCCTTGGCCAGCTTGGCCCTCTTCGTTTTCTCCTCCAATTCTCTTCTTTTGTTGTTTTCTTTTAATGCCTCCTGCATCAGATGAAATGAATGTGAGTGACTATCCACCAAGGAAACCCAAAATAACCTGCTTTACCACAAACCCTGTGTTTACATGCAATGAGAGGAAAAAAAAACAGGGACCTGACCCAACGCTTGGAGCATCCTCAGAAATCTTGGAGGGAACATAAGATACCACATTATTTGTACACAGGAGCATTACTGATCAGAACAACTGAAATAGCTTTGCATTTATGGTGAAGGAAAAATAGTCATTTGTTTCAGCAGGAACATATTTGTATTTTTTTCCCTGTTAACATTGCAAATCTGCCTTAAACCTGTGCCTTGCTCTTGGGAGGGCTGAGGGGGGATGAAGCCAAGCTTCCACTATGATGGAAATTCAATTACAAGTGGCTGAAACTCGGGTACTAGAATCTAAGTTACAATTTATCCTTTTTTTTTGTTGAAATAGCCAGTCTGGATCACTAAAATACAGAAAACACAGGAGAAAAAATGAAAAATAGCTTAGCTTTTAGATTATGACTATAAAATCTGATAGCACGTTATACAAACTAGCAAATTACAAATCCAAGACTCCCAAATGCAGAATATTCATTCAAGCAAGCACCTTTCAGTGTGCCAATGGCACCTCAGGAGATTCCTGAGGTCAGACACATTTCAGCCCACCCCTCACAGCTGACCCCCTTTTGCAGACTCTGGACAGCAGGTACTGGTGATGGCACCCACGGCACCAAGAACTGCACTCAGTGCCCATCACAGAGCCAGCTGCACCACAAACACCTTTTCTCCAGAAAAAAGGGAACCAAAGGGCAAAATCAATGTTTAATCCTTTTTGGTTTTGGACAGTCCTGTCGCTGCACATTCAATCACACTTGACAGAGATTTCATTTTCCTGCAACTTCCCAGGCTGTAATGGAAGTAAATGCCCCCAGTCTGGGGAGAGAAAGCAAATATAAAATGTCCTGGTTGCCCTGGCAGCTCCCTGCCACTGCCACGCTGTGATCAGAGCACAGATCCTGTCACAGTTTCTACCAGGAAGACTACAGCAGACTGAACTAAACAAGCTCTAAAGTCATTTTATCTGGAAATCCTCTTTGAGTACAACTGTATGAGTTTTATCTGAAGGAAGATTCTGTGGAAATTCAGACTGCACTTCATAAAATACAATGGATATTGAACCAATGGTGATTAAGAAAACAAAAAGCCATTCAAAAGAAAGGTTTAATCTTCCTGAAGGACAGTAAGATAACAAAATACTGATAACTCTTTGTGAGAGCACCCCTTTTATCTATCTATACACCCATCCACCACCTGGAATGCACTTGCTTGTTATTACCCTCCATCAGGCAGTGGGACTGAACCACTTCATATTTGTTGTGTCATTTACTGCTCTGCATTTAGCCAGAGTTAGATGAAAGCTGGGAAAAAAAGCCATTGGCAAGAACACACTCCCACCTGGTAGCAAATTCAGGGCAGACAGCAAAATAAATCAGAAAGCAAAATAAATCTATATCCATCTATATTTATAAACATACTTGAATTAATATTGCTAACAAATTTGATCACAGTTTCTCAAAACTGACTGATGATGAATGTAAATGAAGAGATTTCTGACTGAGGTTACACTGCTGTCTACAGCATTTGCTCTGCCTCAATTACACCACCAGTCCTTTCAGTTTCATTTTCTGCAGTTCCACTGCAAAGGTTCATTTTCTCTCTCCTGTGGCTTTGGATAATTCCTTATTCAGTATTCTCATTCTCCAGACTGTGGAAAAGCCCAACAATATCCAATTCAAAGGGGACCTGATTCTGCCCTTGCCTTGCCACAGTCATTTGGGCCCCCCAATATGAAGTTAAAGATGATATAAAATTAAAAGAAATCCCATGCTTTCAGCTCTTTTTCATTTGGCATGCTTTTACACTCCCATAGACCTTTTCTCTTCCAAACATTTGAGTTGCAGTGGATTTCTTTTAATTCAGAACAGTGCTATTCCAGATTAATAGGGGTTTTTTAAGTATCAAATGCCAGTGATCCCCTTTCTGTTTTGCAGGATAAATTACCTCAAAAGGTAAAGATCAGCTTGAAGACTGAAAAAAAATAGCTCTGTAATGAGCCCTACTTTTAAAAGAGGGAATAAAAATCAGCAGTTTTGTTACTGAAATATAGTACCACAATGACTAAGTAGGTATTTACTACACAACTGAATTTATTCTCTAATTAAACTAATCTACCAGTTATAAATAATAAGAAGAAGCAATCCATTGCTAAGAATAAAAGCCTTCTCAACAGCCTGAGACCACATTTTGAGAAGTACTCATCTGGATACTGTCTTCTGAAAACATGTAAGTGCATGCAAAAAGGGAAATCATTTCCAAGTGAATCTCAGCTGACAGAAATATTTAAATGCAAAAAACCCCTTTTACTGATGTGCTGTTCATGACCCTCTGTTATTCTGGTTGCTGCATGTGGGCAAGCAGTTTTGCTAATTCAACAGCAAGTTAAAAGTTAGAGAAAGTTTGAGTGTGGGTTTGCTTTGTTATAATAAAAACAAAACCAAATTATTGTCTCTCCTAGCAGAGAAATAGGTTCAGCAAGGAATATTATCTCTTTTTAAGTGAGTTAGTTGAAGAGGCACGTGGTTTGATGTTCCCCCTTGTGTTTATTAGGATTCACTGAAGTGCAGCTCTTGTACTCAGGACTGCCAGTTTACAGCTTGGCTTCCTTAAGAAGCAAATAAAAAATTAATGCATCTCTTGCATTCTGCACATATCTTAAGTTTTGACAGACAAACATATTCACACATCGACACAGTTGTAAATAGATTCTCAAAGGTAAATTATTAAAAACAAGAAGAAAGAAAACAAACTGTAATGCACAAATCTCCCTGGATATCAGAGATGCAGTTGGCTACAAAGTGGTCATGCACCAATAATGAGGGCTGCCTGTGATCCCTCAGGCCTTCCCAAAATTTGCCTTGCAACTGCAAAATATGTCAGCTGAAGTTCCAGCAAAATAATCCTCTTCAGTCATAACTCATTAGGAACAACAAACTCAGATTAACTGGAAGTTAATCTACAGAAATAGAGTTAAAATACAGCAGATTGAGCAATCAGTTCACATGTAAAACAAAGATCTTTCATGGGTATGGCTTGGAGGACACCACATTTAAATACATTGTTATCCCTATGAAAATAATGAGCTGGTATTGAGGAAGAGCAGACAAACTGAATTTCCTGCTGGGTGCCCATGAAAGAGCAAGTGGAAGAGATGAGGTTTGGGTCAGTGCCCCGTGGCTCGTGCAGGGGGGCACCCCAGGGGCACAAAAGTCCTGGGCTTGTCAGGACAGATTAAGGGCTGGGCCAGGGGAGCTGCTGCTGCCTCTTCAGCTGGGATGCAAAACCACCTCAGACTGTCCAGTGGAGTGGGGCACAAGAGGTTTGCAGTGCTTGCTGAGCTAAAGTTAAGGCTACCAATGAAAAGGTGCATGGGATCACTGAATTACTCAGCTGTGCAAGTTGGGACCATCATTAAACAGCCCCTGAGTGGACAGGTTTGGGACTGTTTTCCCAGCTGCCTTCAATCAATATGTGGGTAGCAGAATTAACACACACCCCCCTCATTCAGGTTATTCCTGAAAGAGGCACAGAGCTGAAGTACACCCACACACAAACAAAGCTGGATCACTGTCTTGACAAAAACAAAAAAAGAAAAACAACCAAAAAAACCCCCAAAAAACCCACAACAACTTGAAAACCCCAGGAAAACAAATGTTGGCTCTTTGGGTACAATCCTAAAAGAGAAACCAAGGCCCAGGGCAGACCAATTATTGTTTTGTTCCAAAAGCAATCTTTCTGGATCAAGGAAGAGACAAGTCAATATTCTGGCACATCATCATGTGAGCACAGTCCTTCAGACTTTTTAACAAAAATTCACTCTAAGGTAAATCTGTAAGAACTGTTCATACAAGAGCCTGAACCCAGTAGAAAAAGTAAATTACTCTTTTTAACAGGAGGAATGTGAAGTGTTGAAAGGTTTCAAAGTTTCTGGGTAAAAATTCTCCACAGATTTTAAAAGAGAATTACACACAGTGTAGTATGTAGAGACACAATGTCATTAAATAACAAAACAAAACTGCCTGGGCTGGAAAGATCTTGCAGGCTGCCTTAGAGACATGGTGGGTGGACTGTGGAAGGAAGCAGTCAAGCATTCCAGAGGGGGTGTGTTGTCACTCCAAAAAAGAACAAATGTGAGAAAACAACACTGAAGGCACAGGCTCACACAGCTGCAGGGTTTTTCCTGAGGTTTCTTCCACCTTCACTGGGTGCTTCACTCTGCCAGGATTATCCAGTTCCATTTGCTTGCCTGGATTCCTCTGAACGTGCTAAGCAAGCAAATATGAACTAAAGGAAGTGAATGAGCTGTAATTTACTCCAACATCAGCCAAATGAAGCTGCAATAATGCAGTGATCAATCTGAAATCACAATTAAGACAAATACAGATTCCAATTATCAAATTATCTTAATAAGATATAGGAACAAACAGAATGATGTGACTAAGACTATATATGTGAAACAAAATTGTGGAGATTTTAGAGAGAAGTCAGGTTTATTCTAACACATGAGAGCTTTTCAGAAGCTGTTTTGTGCAGGTGTTGGCATCTGCAGCCTGCACACATCATCTGTGGAAGGGTCTCTGCTGGACTTGGGATCAGCTCAAAGGCACCCACTCAGGGCAGGTAATGAAGTCACTGCTTTACAAGAGATTTTCAACAGCTTCAGTTCTGCCACAGTCAAAATCCCAAACTGTGCTTTGCTTTCAGAGTGGAATGAGGATTCAAAATCCTCATTTAAATATTACAAACTTCCAAGATAATGCCTGGAAATAATGACATTTCTCAGCTGGACTCACTGCTACCAGCACTGAATATGAAACAAAAATAATCTGAAGAAAACTTTTTAATCTTGTTCCTTTCAAGATTAGGAAATTCAACTTCATGGTTTCCTTTAGACCATGTTTTCCCCTATTGCTTTTGAAAATATTCCTTAACCAGTGGCATCTCTACCCTGAAATATGACATCCAGTGCTTTTATCCCACCCACAAGGGCAACCACCTCAACAGAGAAACAGGTGAGACAGGTCAGGACAAAATCCTGACTGCATCTATGCAGTTACTTCTGCACTTGCCAACACAATGTACTTCAACTCAGTTTAATTTCTTTTATTACTATTTATTTTTACATCTTTTGGGGAGCTTCCTGGAGAAATGTCATCCTTGTGTTTTACATCATGAATGCAGCACTAAACCCTGTAAATAAAGCTGAATTACTGCTCCTACGTGAATACTTTTGTTTATGACTCCACCTGTATCCTTTCCTAGCCTGGACCTAATTCCTGATTTGCTCAGTATAATGATTAAAACCTATTGTGCTCAGCACTCAGATGAGAATTTTGAGAGCTTACAAAAGGTTTGTATTTTGGGTTTGGGGTGGGGGGAGGAAGGGCTCGCTATATATTGCCTGTTAATAAGGACAGGGTTTCACTTTTGATACCACCTCTTGGGAAATTTCGGTGAAGAAAATACTTCTTGCTCATTATTCTTTATTCTTCCATAGCTCCTGCTAGCTGGAAACTGTTCTCTTTCAGGCTGCATTAAAGAGCTGTTACTTTTTAGGCAGAAGGGACCAAGTGTATTCCCAGACAAATAACCAGGGAGAACAATGAATAAATAGAGCCTTTCTTTTAAACCACTCCTGAATTACCAACTCAATTTATGAGTTTGAAAGCTGGGATTTTAGCCTGACTATGCATTGTATTTCACAGTAAATCAGATGTTTATTATGTATTTATTTATGTATTGTATATTCATTGATTTCTATTACTGTAGCAAATGACCTGCTGCATTTCAGGGACATTTCAAAAAAGCCACAAAAAAACCCATTCCTGAGTCACAGAGCTTGGAACTGACTTTGAAACAAGTTATAAACAAACAAATATGAGGAAGAAGCAAAGGTCTCACAGGTACATTTATAGTCAGGACACTGAATCCACTGTGGTAAAAACTGGTTTTTATGAAGGCAACATAACAGATGTTCTGTGTCCTCTCTGGTACAGGGCATCAATCTTACAAAATCTTAAAAGCCCAGAGTAGTGGTCACCAATAAAGAGTGTTCAGTTTGCTGATTATTTAATGTGTCCTCTCGTTCTGGGGAGATTTTCAGTTGGTGGATGTTGTACTGCAGGGCACACAGCAGCCATCAATCAATACCAGTGTTGATGCAAAAGGACAATTTATTTCACTGGTGTTTTACCAAAGCCATCCCTCATTCTGCCAGCTGATGAGTTACTCACATCTGCCTAAATCTGACTTAGCCAGAATACAGCCCTTCTTCTCCAGGTACATTTCTCATGTACCTGAAGATTTAATTCCTTATTCAAAGAGCTGCATTTACACAAATGTGAGGGAAGCAGCCAGCACTGATAAAACTGTCTGCCAGATAAAAAAATATCACTTCACTGAACAAAACAGCCTCTCTGCATTTCATACAACTACACCCACAAATGCCTCTTCCTGCCTCAGAAACAACTTTGGTTTTTTAGACTCAAAATTCACCTTTAAGACTACCTGCATTAAAAGGAAGCCCACAGAGCAAACAAAGCTGAAAACATTTAAAAACCCTGCAAGAGAAAAGAACTGTTCCTATCTAGTGCTGAGGTCCATGTTCCATGCAACTTCCACAACACAATCAGACTGAAAGCAAGTTCATGTCCATTTGCAAATGCAGGCATGACAGGTTTGGTGGATGTTTTTAAATCCTCTATCCCCACCAAAACCAGACATTCAGAGAGTGACAGCTTGAAAATACTACAGGTCACTTGATATAAAGTGAGAAACAGCAAGTTAAAGAAGACAAATGGAAAAGAACAAACTGGCATCTTGCTCCAGGCAACTGATGAATCATTATTTGATAAGAGCCTGATCCTTTTGGGTTTGATATTGTATCAGGTTGCAATTGTCCTCAAGGACAATCGAAATCTGTGTTTACTTTCAATGGAATAAAGGACTAAAATCAATAAATATATAAAAAAATATTTTTTCTTCAGAAGAGTCCTAAATATCCAAGAGATATTATCCAGTGGATCTTTAACTGCAAAGAGGGAAAAAAAAAACCAACAAAGAATAACAAACCCACCCTTTTTGCTAGTTTTTATTCAATTTCTCTGTACTTGTCAGCTCCTGGAGAATAATACACCTTTTTCTTTACTCTTCTCCAGGCTTGAATTTGACTTATGTTCCACTGGCAAAGGAAAGTCCTGCTGAAATACTTACTTAATTCCTGTGATGCTCCAGCAGTCTGAAGAACCTTTGAGCCTCTAAACTAAACTGGCTCGTGGCACAAGAAAGGAGCTTTACCAACAGACAGGCAATGGCAAGAACATAAAAGAATGATGAACAGGAAGAAATGAGTTATCAATATTTATGGAATATTTGGAATTATACTTCAGCCAATTACCAAAATACTAAAAGAAGTTAATGGGACCACTTAGAGAAAGCAGGAGGATATTACAGCAATCTGAACTGGGCAAATTTAATAGACATGCATGCTCTAGGGAATGTTTGGAGAGTCTCTAGCCTCACTCTTATCTGATTGCTCCTGAATTCTTATCAGTAGTTATTACTTTTTTAAAGTAAATCCCACAGATTAAAGGAGTTTCTGCATATTTTTCCTCTAGGGAAGCTTCTTGCAAGCATCAAAATGTTGCAGAAAATCTTAACGCTTTTTTGTATTTTTTTTTCCCCCCTCATAGGAAAAAAAAATCCTTTACTGTGAACTTTTAATGTTTGCCTTAGGCCTTCCTCAAGTGTCTGGAAAAAATCAGATCCCTGAACAAGAACCTTTGTGTCACTAAAGTCTACAAGGTTCTGCTCCAGTGAATAAAATAAGTCAAGAAGCTCTCCAAAGCCCTAATTACAATTACTGCCATGCTGCCTGTGCCTCCACAGGCACAGAGACAGAGCCACAAGTGCTGCTGTGCAGAGGGAGGTGTCCCCTGCAGCCACACAGGCCTGGGGTCTCACCCCTCCCACTGGAGCACCCCTGCTTACATCCATATCCATCCCACCTATGGGCCACTTGCTGAGTAACCTTATTTAAAATAGAATTAGAAGACAAAAGGACAGGTAAAATGACAGAGAGCATCAGAGGGATATAATTAACTATTTAGACTCAACAAGTAGCATTAGAAGAGTACCCTGGGAAAGGGTTTCGTCCACTTTCTAAAATTATAAAGGAATGCCAGAAACCAGCCCTACTTTTCTGGGAGCTCAGACTCTTTATGGTATGCAGTTTCTATTGAGAAAATCTCCTGTCTACCAGAAAGAAACCTTACACTTGGTTTGTCCACTGATTGCCCACGGATCCAAATTTCAAACCCCAAGAAAGTCCATTAAAACTGATTCATTCAACAGCTGAAACATAAAAGTTGAATTAAATTTGAAAATTTAAAAAAATATTTTCCAACTACCCACATGTCTCAGCCTCATCCACAGCTGAGCTGCCAAGTTACAAACTGGAGGACAATGTGTCATGCATGAACAAAATCTAATTAATTCTGGAAAGGCTCACCCCATTTCCTGCCATGGAACAAACCACAAAATTAAACATACCAGAAAAAAACAGAGAGACAATGAAAGAATTAAAATTGGGAGAAAAAAAGATACAAGAAACTATGTAACATTTTGCAGGTATTACTCACCAAAAACAGAGTTCTGAAGTTGCTCAGGTCGCCAAAGAATTCTTCTATGCTTATTGCTTTGGGATCAAAGGTGAAGTATTCTCCCAGATTTTCGTACAATTTTGTCATGTTGTTGTGCATGTTGGACAGCTTTTCATATTGCTCTCGGGCACTCTCAGCAAAGCTGTGAGGTTTTGTTAAGGGAAAGGACTCAAATGCACAATCCCCCAGGACCCCAAGGAAACCAAGCACACAAGGAAAGAGCTCAGCACAAAGGTCCCAGCTGGAAATGTGCAAGTGCTGCTCTGCTTCCAAATATGATGTTTATGAATTAATATTAACATGTCTGCAAGTTCATACCAACACTGCCATTAAATGATCCCTGCCCAATGGTGGAGATTGGCCATTACAGAGAACACAACTTGCTCTATGAAATTTATAAATATCACGGACACTTTTGAGATGCAGAATTTTATAAAATGCATTCTATGAAAACACACAGTGAAATTTAGTCTGCTGTGAGCATCTGTGATCTCTCACTGCTCAGGTGATGGCCTGTCCCCACCTCACAGCTATATATTTTATATGTAAAACGTGCATAACTATCAGTGACAAAATCATACATTATGACAGTTAATTTTTTTGCCTTTTATAATGAAATTCTTCTCTGTGGATCCCTTCCTGCCCAGCTCGTGCCTCAGGCTGCCTGTATTAGGTTCACTTTTTTGAGGCACACTCACAACTCTGTAATTTCACAGAACTTACAAAAATGAAATATCCACCCACCTGTCCCAGCAAACTGACAAACAGCTTTGAAAAATTATTAGTGAGAAAAACACCATGGAACAACAAAAGTCTCTTTTTTTTTTTTCTTTCCTTAGGAAGTGTGGAAGCCTAAAAATGAGACTGAGATTGACTTTCATCCCAGCAGCCATCATTAAAAGTTTCACATAATGCTTTTAAATAGAAAAATGTGGTGCTTTTTTTCCCTACATGAAAAAAAAAAAAAAAAAAAGGATTTTGGAACAATTATTTTGTGACTAGAAGAAGGGTGCAAGCTAGAAAGGGAAATATTAGCTTGCCTTAAAGCAGGTACATTTCACTCTGCTTTTTTCTTCTGTGGGGTTGTTTGGAGCCACCAAGTCACAAATCACTGGGAAAAACAACACAGCTGCTACAGGATGAAACCAGTTCTGCTGATAGTGAACTGAAGCTGATCAGAGGGTTTGCTGCACATCCACCCCAGGAGCAAAGGGCACGAGTTACCCCTGGGGGGCACAGAGGCTGCAGCCTGGCCCCCT
>JACBWW010000045.1:6310097-6338435 GCA_020086605.1 Lanius collurio | reverse complement strand
AGGGGAAGCAGGGCACTGGTCACTTGGCCATGGGGCCAGGGGAAGCAGGGCACTGCAGCAGCCCAGGAGCCCTCCCAGGGCCACAGGCACTGCAGAGCAATGGAACTGAAGGGAGGTTCACCACAGCCCTGAAAGAGCAGAACAAAACCAGGCAGGGCCCCGAGCTGGTGCCTTGGAGAGCTCCAGCAGAGGGAAGAAACCCAAAGGAGAGAACTGCCAGAAAGCTCTGGGCACTCTGCAGTGAGGGCAGGTTCTGTGTGCCACAGCCCTGGGCACTGCAGGGAGGGCAGGTTCTGTGTGCCACAGCCCTGGGCACTCTGCAGTGAGGGCAGGTTCTCTCTGCCACAGCCCTGGGCACTCAGTGAGGGCATTAGCACTGTAACAGGAGGTAAAAAATAATCAGCTTGGAATTTTCTACAAGTCTGGAAAGCAAAGCCACCAAAATGTTATTTATTTAACTATCTGATCTACTTATTTTCCATAAATCTTCACGTTTCACTGAGTGTGTTGAGGTTTGTTATTCTGCTTTATAAACTGAACCCAACATTGATTACAAACTCTTCTCAAAGATAGCACAGCATCACTGGGAAAACAGAAACATGGCTCATCATAACCCTCCACAGGATTTCCTTTACATTTGCCCTCAACAGCCTTTTCAGGTACATTTGTAACTGATTCTACACATTTTATGACTCACTAGTTAAAAAAAAAAAAAAAAACCAACAAAAAAACCCCCAAACAAACAAAAAAAAAACCCCCAATCATTTAGAACTTACAATAGGAAAACTGGTAATTAATTTACTATTCCCAATGTAAATAAGTCCTTCTCTTAAAATAATGCATTTTCCAAAAATACACAGTGTAAAAATATAGATATAGTAGATAAGGTACATTTATCTACAATAATAAAAAATAAATATACTTCAACTAGAACTGAAATACTTTTTGAATGATTTTTAATGACAATTACCACTAAGTGTGTAAATTCACTAAAATTATTTCAACCACACCAACTGCATTCCTGCACTTCAAAACTCTTGCAAACCATTGCAGAGCAGGGCTCTGGCTTGAGGAACCTTCTCTTTTTACCAGCAAGAAGAGAAAGTCTGATTCAGTAGTGTCATCTTTAATGAAGGATGCACAAGAGCTCTTAATTTATGATCTCCCAGCTCATTCATAATAGAGCATTCTTTGAATTGAAATTTCAGTGGAAATACAAACAGAACTTACTAACTGAAGACAGAAATTCACCTTTAACAGCAGTAAGTCAGCTACACTGATGGCTCTATTTTCACCTCTATCAGGATGTAAACACATGCTAACAATTTTATCACTCACTCTACATCCATAATGCATCTTTGTGACTGCACAGCAGCCAAAACTTCTGGAGCATACACAGATAATTATGAGTCAATTATATCCCTAATTTTTTCTTCCTGTTGGACGTCTTTGCAAAAACAAACAAACAAAAAAATGGCAAAACTCTTCATTGCAGGGTACTTCACTCTGCCCAAATTAGAACCCAAAGAAACCAAGATCCATAACAGGAGCCCCACTCCATCTGTGCACACAGAATCATGTACTTCTGAAAAGCCTAAAGATTCCCTAATAAAATACCCATAAAAAGCTCTGTGTGAGAATTTCTTTCTCATTACAAAGCAAATTACCTCATCATTCATCATCTGACAGAACAGCTCAGGAAAAACCCAAACAAACCAAAACACAAAAGAACAGTGGATTCTGAGCTGTCTTTGAGCAAGGAGGGCTCTTCCTCTCCCTTTGTTCCATTAGTACCTGAAATTATCTTTAACCATCAGAAGGCTGTAACACAAGTGCACTCAGTGTAAAAAGACAGGATTTCAGTGGGTTTTGTGTTCATGGAAATGAAGCACAGAAAGATCACTGACCATCCAAGAAAACCCCTGGCTGTGACCTGCTCCCTGTCCCAAAATCTCAGAATCTCCCCTTAAGTTCATGTTAATTAAGATGAAGCTTTCTGACTTATCCCTTAATGGCTGTAAAACTTTCATCTTGGTAAACACTAAAAAATCTGTCAGTGTTTACTTACTCCCATCTCTAACAATCACAGCAATCCCTGACTTTGCAGCATTCAAACTTCTCAATAATGAAAAGACAATTTCCATTGATTCCACCACATTGCCATGCACAGGAGAAAGCTTCTGTCAACAACATTTCAATAGAACTTTTTTATTTATACTTCTGTTAACGAGCACACAAAGATCACTGCTCATTTCTCTGAAAGTCCCAGAGGAAGTCTCTGGGTAAAAACTGATAAACCAGGGCTACTTTATAAAATATTCAGTCCAAGGAGCAAACTCCACAGGCTGCTTCTCAAACTGTTTTATCCTGGGAAAGTTGGCTCAAAGATTGAGGGCAGCAAATTAGGAACTTCCTGAGGTAGCCAAAAGAAGAAAACTTGTAAAGTAATGAAGAGCACTTGGCTCTCCACAGAGAACACAAAAGGCAAAATTCTAAAACTGCAGGTTAGAGAAGGAAAGATCTATCTTAAAGGGGAAAAAAATAACACTCCAAAATTAGTGCTAGGCATTAACCTAAATTAACCTGAACCACTTGAGGATTTTATTATTCAAAGAAAAAGAAAGTTGATGTCTTCAAAAGATTGAGGGGTTTTTCCCCATAATTATGACAGGGAAATAACTCCCAAATTCCATACTCCCATTCTTAGGAGAGGACAGAAAAATGAAGAGTTTGTAAAAGCTCTAAAACCCTGAATACAACCCAAACTTTTCATCCTGGTGAACACTTTATTTCCACTGATGAAGTCACCAGAACTTTGAGGCTGCCTTCATACTGCCTGACAATAGAAACCAGCTAGTTCTTAATTCTCATTTGGGGTACTTTGATTTTTAAATAACTTGAAACAGTATGAAGAGTAGTATTTGTGGCTTTTTGTCCAAACTCAAACCTCTTATTTTTTTGTGGTGGCAAACAATCACAATCCCTGCATTAATTAGAAGGCAACACAGAAAACATGATAGTCAAGCACATATCAAACAGAAAATGCTGCCTGAGTAATGGATTTGTAGCACCCCTTCCCTGGAGAATAATTAGATAAAAATCTCTTTAGATGAATAAAAACAAGAAAGAAAACAACAAAATTGCAGCTACTACAAACAAAATGCTACTGTGAAATTTGTTTTGCATATTATATTCAAATTAGTGGTGACTCTTTCAAATACCACACAGTGTTGACACGTTCTAGCAACAATAAAAAAGTGTTAATTGGTATTTCAGCAGAAGCCTGGCAAGGTGGCCACTCCTACAAATATTATATGAGCTTTGGCTCACACAATCAGATGCCTTAAACAATAATTACAACTTTGTGTGCCCTGAATCTTTCACAGAAACTGCAGCCACATTCCCTCTCTCTTTGATCAGGCAGCTTTTCCTCACTTCTGCTGGGTTTAATTAAGGGAGGGATGTTTGAGCTGTCACTTGCACCCGGTTTGCACAAGCTTCAATCAGGAGATCTGATGGTTCCTTCATCAAGAGAAAGTTTTTGGTAAAGGCTGGAAGGAACAGAGACATGCCTCTGTATTTCTAGGTTTGCTTCAGTGCTGCAATGTCACAAGTCCTCAATTTCTTGTTTTGAGAAATGGGAAAAAATGCTGATTGGATAATGTTTCAAGAGCCCAGATGTTCCAAATCAAGGAGGAAAAGGAATTTTATGTCACCTGAGGAAAAAATTCAACACAGAATAACTTCATTCAAATGGAGATTTGCCTGGTGCAAACAACTGCTCTAATGAAGTGTTCACAAACCCAAGCAGAGGAGAAAATGAAAGTGAAAAATGACACTAAACTGAGTTTATTTTGTAACATTTTGAATGCCAGGTGCCTACATAAAACCACACATCATATATGGTTTGAGTGGTGTAGGTCCTTCCACTCCTCTTTTCTCTCCATTAACGGCTCCACATTTTTGGGATTTATAACTTATAGGGCAATTATTTGCTAGAAGTTCAGCACTGCCTGCACACAAACAGCCTTGTCCCCAGTGACTGGGATTTAAACCAAGAAAAGTCAGGAAAGTGAAGTCACCCCTCAGAATTCCATCTCAGACAAATACTTGGGAATATTCCTCAAACAACTGTTCTGGCCAGAGGGAAAAGCAGAGAGCAGAACCACAGGGCAATGAGGACCTGAGATGAAGGTCCTCTTTACTCACAGGCACCTCTTGCTGCTCAGTGATATCCTTCCCCTCCAAAACACTTGAGCTTTAAAAACAATTCTATTTGAAGTATGGAAAAGAGTGGAGGGCAAAAAGCAGCTCCATCAACAACAACATTTTTCTAAAGCAGTTTCTCAGGACAGTTTGATTTTGGTATCTAAAGCTGCAGCTCCAGGGATTTACAGAGTGCACTCTCCCTTCAATTTCTGATTTGAAAATAGGCATGCAATAATTAAAGGATGGATTTCAAATGGATTATCACTCTAATAAAGCACAATCCCTTACAAAAGTATCTTTCAGTGATCTGAACAACCTGATTTAATACAAATTTGAGGATGAAAGCCCAGTGTCCCTCAGGCAGTGATTCACAATCAAAGAGCCATTAAATTTCTGTCAGATGTACAGAAGTAGAGTTCTGTTCATAGAATTTTATTCTTTGGAATCTTGTACATGATTTTTTCTCCTATATAGTTTTCATGTGCTGTGCAGACTGCTGTCAGAAAGGTCTCTCTCCCCAGCCAGCCAAAATAAGCTTTTTTATTCTCTCCTCCTTCCCTTCCCCAGTCCTCTCTCCATCTTCCCCAGCACAATTTCGGGTGCTGCCCTCAAGGTGCAGAACACAACAGAGCTCCCTCCTGTGGCACAGACACATCTTGGGGATCAAACCAAAAATCCAACACAGATCCCTAATCAAGCACTGCAATTAAATGTACAAAAGTTCATACTATGGAATTTACAGAATATATGCTTTTCAGCAAATAAAAACTGGAAAAATAAGCAACTGGAGGCTCTTGGTTGTCACACAGCTGCACCTCTTGCCATAATTGTGCCTCCCCAGTCAACATTTACCAATTTCCTCCTCTACTCACACTCTCCTGGAAGGTACAGATTATTTGTACACTTCTGTTCACAGAATTCTTACTATAACCCAATATGAAAGAAACAATATCATCTTATGTCTCCTCCTATCAGGGCTTTCCTTCGTAAAAAGGAATGAAAATCTGAAGGTAGAAATAAACTGTCAAAGAAAATTGATACTGTGCTTTGCATAACACAATTTCCCTTTATAATGTTCCAAAGTTCTTGTATTTTAAACTATTAACTTTATGAAAACTCTGCCTTAGTCCAGAGCAGTGAAAATACAAAGGATCATTTTCCAAAGAGATTTGTCACTTTTTTTTTTACTGACATCAAATAGCTGTGAGAGAAATGAACATTATGCAATAAAACATGACACATTATTAGGTGCTTTTCAAATTCAATCCAAGTAAAGATTATACCTATATAATCCTATAGTTATCACCTGGAACACAGCAAGCATTTTCACTTTGCTTTAAGATGGATCAAAGAGGAAAAAAAATAAAGAAATACTGTGTGATAGGAAAGGGAGTGGAAAGCAGTTTAAAAAGCACTGTTGAGTATGGCAAGGAGAGAGATTTAATTCTTTCTGCACACATCTGAATGAGGAGGAAACAAGGAGAGAAAAGCCCTTTAAAGAGCAACATCAAGGTAACAAAAAATGAGTCCCAGCTGACCCTGAAAACCCAGATGAACTGGGGAAATTCATCATCTGGGAAAGTTTAAAAAAGCTTTTATTAGGCATGACTGAGGGCATGTAAGCACAAACTTGTAAGTTAGTCCACAGATTCAGTATTTCTATTAAAAAAATATAGGATTTTTCATGAAGATGAATTATTAACATTTTTTATTCCATTTTTTTTGTCTCTATATACTTCTACTTTTCCTCCCCCCAGGCCTGCTCACATATTTCTGTGAGATCCCATCACCCTGCCAGCCTCACTTTCAACTCTGTCCAACAACTGCAAACTGACCTGACTTCTTTGGTGGATGGCATCTACACAAACATAAAACCCAGGAAATCAGCACACAATGCCCCCTCTACACATAAAGAACTCACCCTTAGCAAATATTCTAATTAATGAATTTTACTTTATGAGGAACACACTGTTCAGACTGCATTTCCTACTGTGTTTACCTTCTGGATTTTTACCTCATTAAAAAGAGCAGACAGTGCATGATTTACCTTGCCATAAACCACATCCTCCCAGATGCACAGTCCATTACTGGTTTGCTGTTTTCTCCATTAAAGTATCCCACACCTCTCCAAAGTTTTTCTCACACCATCAGGTCTTGATTCCTGATCCACAACCCTTCAGAATTTCCCCTCTCTGTATGTGCATTATTTACTGATTCTTTTATCTGCTCATTTAGCTCATAGACTAAATTTTGTCACAGACTCTCTCCAAAGCAGGTAGATAAAAATGGATTTCCCACCAGCCCCTGCAGGATCCCTCATCCCACTGAGCATTTTGTTACCTCTCATCATGCTGTGCTCATACCCTTAAGGCAGCCTGTACTGAGGCTCATCTTGTCTCCAAGCAAATCAGCAATTTTCACATTACTGGTCAAGCACTGAAACACTGATTTCCTAATCTCTCTCTGTTGGCTTATATCATGTTTTGTTCATAAAAGAATGGAATATCTCATGTTCAGTTATGCAGGCCTGGGTAGAATTCCTTTCCCAACAATGGATATAAAGATATTAAAACACATAGATATAATAAAGGGAATAAAACCAGGTACCAAGCAAAAGCCCAGCAAAGTACTGTAAAAAACTCACATCAGGATAAAAATAAACATCTGAAATCTTGCCAGATGAGACCTGAGCAATTTAAAAGTTTTTCAAATTCCATTTCAATAAGCAACATGCAGGCTCCATCAAATTAAATAATTCACATGAAATATCTGAACAGCACGTCTGGAACTTGATGGTCTGCAGTAAAAACAGACTAACAATTCTTGTGATGCTTAGTGCCCCACAGAGGAAAATACAGCATTCCAGTGTACCTTAAGGAAAATTTCATACCTGGTGTGATTAAAAAACCCCCACACAGAGAATCACCCCATTCATCCCAGAAAGCTTCACCAGGGCTCGATAAAGCTGAGAGAGAGAGGGGCAGTAAAACAAAGGAGGAGCTTTGGGTTTGGAAATGATTGTGGGGTGTTCTGGTCCAAGATAAACCTGCCAGTCCACACACCCTGCAAGAGACCCTTGTAATGCCACCCTGACTTTCAAACCTTACAGAGTGAACAGCACACAGAGGGACAGTCCCTTCCACCACCATTTCTCATGGATCTCTCAGTATTTACTCAGAATAAACAAAGCAGGGGGCAGAAAAATGAAGGCTCTGACTGCTGAAACCTTCATTCCTCAGCCATCTCCTACCAAAGGACTGTTCATGCTATCCTGTCTCTCAGCAGGGAAACTGGATTTGGCCAAGCAGAAGGAGATTAAAGTTGTTTTTCCACAAGGTTAAACTCATGTTTAATTGGGAAGGATCTGATTCTACAAGGGTTACAGCTTAGTAACCAGGCATGCTCAAAGCATAAGAGTAAATGAAGGGAAAGAATTTCCCTTTAAATGGCCAATGTAAAAACCTGCACAGCAATTCTGAAATTAGGTTTGTAATGGGATCATGACAAATTGATTGATCTTTCCCCTACCCAATTTAGAAAGATGATTATTTGGGACAATAATTAGCAACACTGCCATTCACTGTATTGCATAACAAACCAAACACAACTGGTTTCAGTCAGGACCAGAAAAGGAGAGTCATCTATTAGGACAGCAAAATTATTTGCCTTTTTTCAGCAATGCATTTTTATAAGTTAACTTTGTCCAAAGATTCACAGCATTCACCTGCTGCACATCCCAGCAAACACAAGGGGGTAATGAGCTGCAGCTCTGGAATATTTATTTATCTGCAGCAGAATCAGCACATTTAACCTCACCTTAATTCAATTATGGCTGTTGACCTTCATGACAAACACCCAGTCACAATAAATGTGACACCAGCCATGCAAATACTTCAAAGCCATTTTAGTGGGGAGATTATTTTCTTTCTCTATTCCAGGGTAAAAAATTAGGTAAGTGAAGGGATTAGTAAATGCCACAGGGCCACAGAGGACATTTCTCGGTGGAAATCAAATTGAATGGCAACAGTTCTGTCATGACTGTCAGCAAACAACAGGCTCACCAAATAAATAAACAAATAAATAAATTTCAGCTTCTGGGACTGTTTGTGTGAGTGCTGCTGAGGACTGAGATGTCAGGATGTGTTGCTGATGTTGTGCCCTCCAACTGCAATGGGTCCTGGCCATATTTCTGACCTGCTGATTATTTCATTTTTAAACTGGTTCCTATAAACAGCTCTGCACACAAGATCATTCCTGTGCTGGGGAGACACTCTCTAAAGGCTAAGTAAACAACTTAAGTAGATTTGAGCTCAACAACATCAAATACTGGTGGTTTTTTCCTCTATAGCTTAATAATGTCAATTGAATATACGTAACTAAATATAGCCCAAATTGCTTGTAATCTGATTTTTAACTTGGCAGGGTCAGTTCTTCAATAGGATTCAAACTGCTGAGATGCCACGAGCTTAGACAATTAGCAATGCAAAAATGAGAAGGAGAACTCTGTGCACCGATGCCCTGAATTTTCTAAAAAAGCCTCTAGTTTGGAAAAGAAAAGCAGATTATTTGTACAAACTAATTCTTCCTATCTTCTATCGCCGTGCTTTCAGCAGGGGGATTTTCTGCCAGTGCTGATGAAATCCAGCAGCCCCTCAGATGTACTTCTCAGAATTACAAGCACGAGCAGTTTAATCAAGTGTGTCTTGGTTGCTGTGGCAGCCCCATTTAAATATCAGGCGAGTGTTCAGAGATAAAAGGTTTTTAAATGTAACCTCTCAGAAAATGATACACTGTCAATTTCCTTTGCAAAAGTGCATTTTAGGGATTTTTTTCTCGCATTTGGGGCAATACAAAATAATGCAAATCTGGGGCATGCAGGCTCGG
The DNA here is from genome assembly GCA_020086605.1 of Lanius collurio. Lineage (NCBI taxonomy): Eukaryota > Metazoa > Chordata > Aves > Passeriformes > Laniidae > Lanius > Lanius collurio. The sequence continues at coordinate 6,329,342 of JACBWW010000045.1, read as the reverse complement.
GGGCTGTCAAACAGCCAAGCAAATCACTGGAATCTCAAATCTAATACCCAAATCACAAATTTAGCTGTCTTAGAGCTACAGAAACTTAGAACAGAGAGTCCTACATGCAAAATTTAACCTACACCACCCATGTGATACTTTTTTCTTTGCTCACGTCCATCAATTTGCATAAAACCCTACAGAACAGGGAGTACAAGGTGGCTATTCTTGAGAACAATTTATTAACTCATTACCAATCAATTCAAATTGACATAAGTCTGTAGCAGGGCAAAAAAAGCGGCATTCCTGGAACTTAAATACATGCTCTACTTCAAAAAGTTCCTTGAAACATGAACAAATCATATACTAAAATTAACTGTAAGGCAGAAGCCATACACAGCATTATAGGGCTTACTTAGGAAAAGTATTTTATAAGGATAAATAACCATAATTCTCCTTTAGTCAGGAGTTGCACTTGCAAATTAAGCTGTTTTCAAATGTCATTTTTGTAGATAGCAAGGAAGAAAACTTTATATATGTTTGTGTATATATATATATATATATATATATATTGCAAGAAAAGGCAGATATATCAAAGTCTTCTAAGGTTTATATGTGACCTGGAAGTGGAAAAATCATTGAATGGTTCTCTCTTCCAGCACTGAGAAATGCCTCTGCATTTAAACCCCATTTAAACAGATTCAGGCAGAAGACAGTTACTTCAAAGGCAGGGACATATACAAAGGTCCCAGAAATGTTTCCCTGCGGGGTTATTTATGAGAATCCCCTGGTGATGAGCAACTTCAGATATTAATGTACATTTTCCTATAGAAATTAAGGCACTAGTGCATTTCAAATTCCAAAAACAAACCCAAGCTTTCCTAAAAACGCCCTCCCCAAGCACTTGGAGCCCTGAGAAGCCAGGAGGGAATCCCAGGTGCTGAGGGATGCCAGGGCTGCCCCTGCCATTCCAGGGTCCCAGCACTTGGGATCAGGTGGAACTGCTGCTCACACAGCTCCCAGCCCTGCCCAGAGGGCAGGATCCTGCTCTGGGAACATTTGCTCCTTCCCCAGGAGCTGCTCTCAGAGACTGCAGTGCAGCTCCTACAAGAGAATTATCAGTTGCTGTTTAATGCACATTAAATACTGAACATTGCCACTGCATAAAAGTCCCCTCCACAGAAAGCAGACTCGTCCCCAGACCATTTCTGTACAAGTGAAGTCCATCAGGTGAGGAAATGAACCCCTCACATGTAGCTGTGAAGCTGTAATGGTTATTAGCTAGAACTAGAACCATAAATGCACATCAAGTGATGATACATGCCTTTCAGGAAGGCAGCTTTTCTATTCCATACCAAGGATTCTGTTCTAATGAATGGTGTTCCTTACTGGAAATTAAAATTAGTTCACAAATTGCTGCTGTTCCATTTAATGATAAGATGAATGCACAGTGCTTTGAATTTTTTTTATCTGCAGTAATTTTTGCTCTTTCATTCATCGTTCTCTTAATTTTGCAATTCTTTAAAAGTAAGTTTTTAATTCTTCACATGTAGGCAATCAGAAAACCCACGTGGCAGCATTTAGTGCTGGGTAGGCAAAGGATTTTAACAAGTTTAGGCACATTAATGTCCCTTATTAGGGTAAATGAAACTGCTGGAAAGAGAAAAGCCACACCAGGCTCGTTCAAGGATGCACCAGGACATGCAAGACCCTTTGTAGAAAAAAATTCATGTCAGATTTTTCATAAAATGTACACAGCCAAAGTCATTCTTCTCCAGGCAGTAGGATAACAAAAAGCATTAAATCAGGGACCAAATAGGCTCCCTCCTGCCCCTCACTCTCCCCCTTCTCCTTGGAACAGCATTCAAGGCATCTCTTGATTTTCTAGAGGAATAAACTTCTGTCATAGAGTGTGTGTGACGTTAGCAGGGGGAAAGAAGTGGTATTTATTATTCATGTATTTATAGTTCTAAATCAATATTAATGTTAACTCTGCACACTTTTCATTTGTTCCCTCTGAAATTGCTTTTCATTCTGTTGTTTATAACCTTTGTTAATAACATTCACATCTGAACTCCATTAATCTGAGTATCTTTCTCAGTTCCCAACTAGACACATGTTTTAACATCACTGAAATCAGTGCATACACCTACAGCAAGTAAACATAAAATTCAGAGTTCTGCACCTTAGAAAAGATCTCCATTTAGAGGCACAAACTGAACTAAAACCAGGAGTGAAAGCCAGACTTGGCACAGTCTGTAATTACTTTTCTAAACTGTTGAATCAGACTCCCCAGTGCTGCATGCAGCAGGGCTAGTTATAAAAGAAACCTCTCCCACTTAAAGCTGAATTATTTACAAATTCATCTTCAAGTAAAATACAATTCCAGCCACGGATCGGATCATAAAGTTGTGTCAGGAATCATACAAGTTATTTAATATAGCAAGAAACTCACAGAAGGAATATTTTATTCCCTTTATTTTCTTCAGCCACACTGCACTGAGAGGAATAACTGTATGTGCTAAATAAAAAACTGATTAAGTGAAATAAAAAATGATCATGCTTAGAAACTGACCAAGAAAAAACCCAAAGTGAAAATGTAGGTAGAATTTCTACTTATCTTTTTGTCACTCCCAGTACCAAAAGCTTGTTTGTTAAAAAAAAAGTTAAGAAAAACTAAAATTACCTAAATTCTTCCACAGAATTTGCTTCTATATCATGAGTATTAATTTCATTGTTATGAATTAGCATTATGGATGGTATTTTTCCTGTCAGTGGCCTCCTACCTTAATTTGACACTCCAAGCAGCATTGCTCTCACACCCTCCGAAGAAAGTCCCATCCACAACTCCTGGGAAACAGCTTTGTTTATGACAGCAACAGGAAAGAGAAACCATGCCTTGAATATTATAATTCCTGCCTCCTAAAACTCTTCTGAGACACATCTCAGATTTTCTGAAACACTCAGAGATGTTCAGCCTGAGGTTCTGTAACTTTCTAATCTCTGTATGTGCCATCACCAACAAATCTTCAGGCAGCTGACAAAAATCAAAGAAATACACACTGCAGACCAGGGTGGCACTTTTACACCCTCAAAAATTATTCTTCAATCTAATAAAAATATGGGAGTGGAGAAAACTTTAAAATATTCAGTGATAAGCAGAAACAAACTTATCACTTGATATAACAGGAGCTGACTTTCTAAAGAAGAAACACACCCCTTATCAGGTCATCTATTAATTATGCAAACATAAAACCTGAGGTAGAATCAGTTCATTTCTTACAGGCTTATCTCTTTTGTCAAGCCCCCAAAGTGCCAGGGATGACAAAAGGTGCCAGGCATGCCCAGTTCTGGGGGCTGTTTCAATTACAGGGTAATCCACCTGGGAATCAACACCCAGGCACTGCAGCCAGGCTGCCCAGGACACTGGGAACAATTAATTTTCAAACATTTCTTAGCATCCTCCCATTTTTGTCAATACAAAGAAGCATCAGTACACACTTTTTTTTACTCTTTTGCATTGTCAGACAAACTTTCTTCTCTAAGAAATTCAGGTGATGAGCTGTAGAGAGAAAAATGTTAAATATTATCTCCTTGGCTGTTTTTTCTCACCAAACTGTTTGAGTGATGCCAATCATTTCTATAAGGAAATACCTAGGCAGCAAAATGAAAATGCAACTGAAAAATCATTTCTATAACCTGAAAAGCAGAGCTGTCAAACTTAACAAGAAAAAACAGTGGTAAAGGTGCATTTCAGAACCTGGTTTAAGTTATGAACAGGAGGAGCCTGGTGGGACAGAATTCAGTGCCTGCCCAGGGTGCCAAGGCACAGGACAATTGCAAGGCAATTCTGGAAGTTGTGATGTGAACACACCTCAGGGAAATAATAAGCTCTGTTTAACAGCACAACTGATAAACGTGATTACCAGCAGCAAGACTCTTACCCCTGCACGTAAGACAAGGTGAAAGGGAAGATGGAAGGAATAAGAAACAATTTTCCACTTAGTCAGGAGTTGTCTCCCTTAAGCTACTTTCCTGCAGTCTTGTCAGGAACTTAAAATAAATCCATACAGAGAAGATATTAAATATCTTCTTGTGAAATTCTGTCACTGACTCCATTCAGATGTTAAATCCTGCAAAAAACTGACTTTACCCAGACACAGCAGCAGGGAGAGGCTCCTCATTACATCCACCCACAAACGTGATGAGGAGCTGTGAACAGCTCTGAGCATCAACCCACCCCTTTTGCTCTCCTCTGAAAAAGCCCCAAATCCACGATTTCTGTCATGACTTCTGTGGCAGCAAGAAAGGAAGGAGAGCACAGGAACTGCCTGAGCTTCTACAAGCCACAAAAACCCCACAAAACCCCACCCAATGCCTTGGACTGGCCATGCACTGCACTCCAGCTGCTTCCATACCCACACAGAGGTGGGATTTGTGCACATTAAAACACTGGGGATTTCTTCTTTTTTTAAAAAAATGCCTTTTTCTTAGTCTTTGCTGCAATTTTGTGAGCTGCTTGTATCCACAGTGTACTTTTTAAACTTTTGAACGAAATGAAAGCTGGAAATACAGAAACAAGGCTGACAGATATCATATCAGGGTCTCCCACAGATTTTACTTGGTAGTGCTTAAAGAGTGCACAGTCTCTATTCTCTACAGAAATTATAGGACAGAACACTTTGGGGTGAAAAATGTAAACATTTCTCTAAAATGATGGTAAAAACTAACCTAAAACCATGAACAAAATTAATACTCTGCCCTTCAAAAAAACACCACATCTGGACCTAAATATATCCACTTTGCTGCTGGTATTTTTCTGTAATTGATTCTATAATTCTTTCAGACAGAAAAAAAATCCCCATACTGAGTTTATGGCTGCTCACTGTATCTGCTTCCTACAAGAAAGCTTTCTGGTTGCCCCCTTGAAAACCTGATTATTGATGCTTTCAGCTCTCCTCAGCTCTGTTTGCTCATGTTCCCCACATTCACCGATGCTTTTCTCTCTGCTCTAGAAGAAATGCAGGAAAGGTGAGACTTAAAACCAATTTTCAAGTGCTGTCAATACTTAAGCAGAGGCTGAGAACGTTCAGAACCCCAGTGGGGACGTGCAAAAAGGATATGCTCATCTTTTCTACAAACTTATCGTGCTCATCCTGGGTTTTAGGGAAATTCTCAATGTCCTTCTCCAGGCGCTGGATCTGCTGGTTCATCGAGTCAAGGTTGCTCTTCAGAGTCTGGGCTGAAACTGAGGGGGGGAAAAAAAAAGAGTATAAAACTTCCAGGTTCCAGAAAGGGTATCAGAAGGGGAAAAAACAATGTCAGCATAAATAGTCTTAAAGAGAACGATTCCATTCTGTAGAGTCACATTCTTCTGAATTAGTACTCATAAAAATCCCTCCCTTCATAAAAATAAAGTGAAAATACCTCCTGTAATGTACCAGATGATCATATTTAACATGGAAATGTCACCACTTAATTCTACCATTAGTTCAAATTATTCCATTTCTATTTAAATTTATGGTAAAAATTCCAATATTTCTAATATTATTATTTCTAATATTCTTTTAAATCTAATTCAAAGATTAAAAACTAACTAGAGTTCAAAGAGATTTCATCATCTTAATGCATGTAGTTGGTTAAATGAATGATATTATTAACATTTCTGTTACAGGAATGATTTAAGGAACAGACATGGGGGAAAAAAATTAAATATTTTTTTCTAATATTAAAATTATTGATTTCTGGGACCCAGAGCTGTATAAATGACAAAGGTAGGTCTGAATAATAAAAGCTGCTGATAATCAAAAGGAAGGAAAGGACTCACAGTACAGCACACTAATTAAAGAGGGTACTGTAAAGAACTCCTGCCTGCTGTGTGACAAGCTATTCTGATGAGAACCACTGTGATGCTAATTTGGATTAAACACCCCCTAATTGATACATCATGTGAGCCAAAAATGACAGCACCATTGTGACAGGGAGGCAATCCCAGAGCACAAAGAAGTTCCACACCTGGATGGAAAGTGAGAGAGTCTCTGCAGAGAAATTCCCAGTCTAGCTGCAGAATTAAATCCCAACTGGTAATAGTGACTTTTATGCCACAATCCACGAGGTCCATTTGCCATCCTCATTTTTATCCCAAAGAACAATTGGACAAGCACTTCCTCTTCATTTAAAGCTGCCTTTTGGACCCCTGCCTCCCTTCCATTCTGTCTCCTCCTGCACAGCCCACAAATCAGAGCTTCCAGGGAAAAGCAGAGAATCCCAACACCCTTTTCCCCCAGAAAAGCAAATGACTCCATTTTTTAAGGGGTTTTTATTATCTTTTGATGGCAAGCAGTTTGCCCAGAAGTTCCACCAAGTAGTTTTTAAAGAACCATTTATTTTTCTGTTTTCTTGCTATTTAAAAATAAAAATGGTGCCATCACTACATGAGATTAAAGAGCAGAAGGAAATTGAGTCACGATGGCCTGAAAAACAGCATAAAGGAAATAAAAATCTGGTAAATAAGGAAGCTGATCCCAGAAGAAAATCAATTTTCTATTCTTTCTAAGCAACGACTCACATCAGCCATAACACTGATTTCATGAGCGTGTTCAAATACATAAGGCACCAATAGAGCTGTCTTTATAGCAGCCATTGTCTTGATTTTATTTTCAATTTTATCCATTTTATACTGGGCACCAAAGGAACTACTAATCATGTAATCCTAGAATTGTAGTGAAAGTTTTTTAAGCTTAATTCAACTGGGGTGGGAATCCACACTGACCACAGAATCCTTGCAGCTTTTCAATTCACATTTGAGAGTTAACCTTGAAATCAACCACCAAACCACTCAGAATAACATAAATTATCAAAGCTTTTAGGTTATGGCTGCATTAGTTTAATCATTTGATATCATGATCAAAGCACACATTTCTGCTTGAACTGAAGAACTTGAATTACTGTAATATTTTTATAGGCCATTGTGGAGTTGGATGGGGAGAAACAGCACTGAAGGAAAATGCTGGAACTGAAAAATAAATGAGGAGGATGCAAATGGTGGCTTTGTTCATAAAAAGAATGGCAGCTGGTACGTAAATAGGCAACATAACACAAAGTTTAACTGTTTCCAGCAATCTGAAAATATTTAAATGCATAACCATGTAGCAAGAGTAAAAGTTTATTTTTGTCTGAAATTCCAAAGTGCAAAGAAATTCAGCAAGCAATGACAAATAACTGTTAGCCTTTGTGATGAAGATGGATGGAAAGAGTTTTCAGTAACACTGATCTATAAAATTAAGCTCAGAAAGCCTTAGATGAGGTTCAGTTACCTCGTGGTGAACCCCCATCCAAGCAAGAAGGCTGCATCCTAAAGCTGTGCTTCCCATAATTAACTTCTATATTCACACTCAATTAACAAAAAGACATTGGAGAATATGCAATTCTGTTAACTTTTTTTTTTCCTAGCCCAGGCAAATGTACAAGTTTCTGTTCAAATAATTTATGAAGTTGTTGTTCTGCAAGACAAATTTAAAAAGACGACAGAACAGGGAACATATATATATAGACTATAATAAAATATCTGCATTTCCTCCCATAAACCCTTTTATTAGAGATTTACTACTTCAGCAACGTGCAGAGGAATCAACATGAATACCTTTTACTTTCAGGGAAATTCATATAAATTTCTTCAAACTCTTGCAAGGTTTTAATTTATGAAAGCATAAATTCTACTTGCAGCACAAAGCCATTTCCTTGAAACCATTTCAAAATGCACACACTGAACAGCCTGTGCCCTGCACTCCTCAAAGACAGAGGCTTGTTTGCCTTCAATTTGCCCATCATTCCACATGAAAATTAGGCATCTTAATAGAACTGGTCTCAAAAATGGACATGAAAGGCAGCATTTGGCCTTCAGTGGCACGCAAGCACTGTGCAAGGGCTCTTACTGACAAAGCCTCTCTGGAGCAGCCATCCCAACATTATTCCATTTAATGCTGCAGCAAGAGAGAACAACCAACTAAATCCAAAACATAAATAACTGATTTGAAGGTAGGAACATGAGGCAAATGCAGAAAATGAGGAAAACACGAAATAAAAACCCAGCAGCAACAGCCACCAGAAAAAAAGCCCTGTGTGTGACCTGAAACACTCGAGGATGAGCAGACCCTCCAGAAAAGGAAGGAACCTAAATAAAGGGTGCCTGGCCATTTATTTCCTTGGATTGGCAAAGATAAAATGTTAGCCACGTTTCCAAATTAAATCAACAGCAGTAAAGAACCCACCGAACCCACCCTCACAGCTTTACAGGACAATCGAGATTCCCATCCACGTGGAAAGATCAGCATTCAAGAAATGGGAAAGTGTGAGAATTCCAAAGTCAGTCAAATTTGCTGACCTGGGGAACAGCAGAGACAGAGTTTAGAAAGGAATGAGGTGGATTCTTAGAGAACAGGTTCAGAAACGTATCAAGGGTGAGAGGCAGGGATGTAATTGTTAAAGGCTCTGAGAACACGTCCAGATGGTGGGGAAAACTGTGGAGGAACTGTCTGAAAAAACCACATAAACCCCCAAACCTGTGTACAGACCCATCCTCAAGGCCAAAGAGAGGAAGAAAGGCAGCAAAATTTCTCAGTTTGTTCCAAATTGTGTCAATCTGGCCCTTGGTCCAGCCCTAAGGGAAGGCTCACAGAGGGCACCTGCAGCTTGAAGGGGGAAAGGACCAGAGCATCTTTAATGTGTGTACCTCAAACCCTGGTCATAAAAGGATGGATGAGACAAAGAAAAGAGCCAATAGCAGAAGTTAAACATGCATGTTCCAACTCACTACAGGATCACTGTAACACACAGAACTAACATGAACAAGGTGAAGTCATGGGCAATCATGCATTGTCCAGATAATTCCTCTCAGTGGCAGACTAATAGAAGCACTTGGATCTATCAGTATTGCCTCTGCACAAATACTGAATGCAACTCAATCATGCATCATTAAATCTTGGACTGATTAAAAGATTATTTTGTCTATTATTATTTAATTACAGTAGAAATTCACAGTCACTGAAGACGGGGCACAAAATTATGTTGGCGTGGAAGATGATAATTTCCTTCACCTTATTATTTTCCCTGTATTAATTGCTCCTCAGAAAAAAAGCCCTCAACCCAATCCTATGTACTTATTTTGGAGAGAGCAGTTTGTCAGTCTGCACGCTAAGGAAGGCTTAGTGAGTGTCTGGTGGAGCAGTTTAGTCCCAGAAAAATGCTACAAGCAGTTAATCTCATGTTGATGTCGAGCACTAGCTGGTCCCTGTAGTCAAGCTAAGCATTTTGTATTTACATTAATACAGCAATAGGACCAGAGGTCAGACTAATCCTTTCTAAAATAAGATTGCCTCAGACAGAGTCCTCCCCATAACGAGAGGTGAAATGATACATAACTGGGATGGCCATGTGCACAGCTCAAAGAGCTCTGAAGTGAAAGCCAACAATATAAATTACCTCAGTGAGCAAGAGCAAGTCTGTATGAAGCAAATGAACTCATGGATTTTTAAGTCTAGACAGTATTTGTACCATAACTGCATTGTAAGCATACTAATGACTATTTATTTCTTATTGCCTGAGGGCAGATGGAAGTAGTCTTCCACAAAAGGATGAAAGGCAGTTTGGAGGGAAAGGGGTGAGCCAGTACATAATCTGCAGGAACCACAAGCATTGATTACTCAACTCATACCAATAAGTTTCTATTTGTTAAGACAATAACTGTTTCAACACCTCAGGGTCAAAGGAGAAGAACAGATGCTATCTTACCCACCTAGAGGAGTCACCATCCTCTTCCAAAAACTGGGAAAGCTTTCTGACACAAAGCCCTTGTGCATGCATAAGAGACTTTTTCCTTCACAGAATCTTCCCTGCACCTTCTCACGTTTAGGCGTAAGAGCAGCTCTGCCCAAAGAGCAAATGTTCTGTTTATATCTGTCGCGGTAGGACACGGAAAGCACACGCGTGTTCACACAGCTGAAGGTGAGGGTGAAAAGAGGAAGTTTATTTTCTGACTCCACTACTTATAGTTTTACAAAAGAGACAGGGCATTGGAGGGAGAAAGGGCCACCTCTCCCATGGCACTGGACAGATTACCAGTCCATCATGCCTTCTCCACCTCTATGAAGGAATGCAAACAACTAGCTGTTTACAGAACAAAGCATGGGAAAGTGTGTAACTAGAATGTAAATATCAGAAGGCTAAAAGATTCTAGAAACCAGGGCGACATATATCCTATTACCATGTACTGGAATTTGACTGGAGGAAGCTTCAAAACTGAATTTTTTACCAGATTTCACACACAGATGTGCCTTTGCACTTTTGACTGGCACGCTAAGGTTTCCTTCCTCAGGAGAGCACGTCAGCTGCCTGCTCACAGCACTGCTGGGGAAGGGCGAGGGCAGGCAGGGACACAGCTGTGCCCCACCTTTTGGGCTGTCACAGCACCTTCCTTGCCTTGGCCAAACACAGATCCAGCCCTGCTGCCACTGTCCTGTCCACCTGCAGGTAGAGCTGAGCACAGCTTTAATGGAAAACTCTCTGTAACAAGTGCAAGCCTGAGTAACTCTTGGAGTTTAGTGAGAGATGCAGTGCCAGGCTCCCTGTGGGTGCTGCACTCCCACCTCCCCGTGTCAGGAGCAGCCTTTCCCCCCAGCCCTTCTCATTTACCTCACTGAACAGTAGCCTGTCCTAGAATATGGTTTTTACTTGAACTGACTTCTTGCACTACAACTGCAAATCTTCAAGAAAACAGATGTCCCAATTTTAGATAAATAACCAGGAGCGCTGGGGCTGACGGGTGAGAAGAGCTCTGCAATCAGCAGCATTCTCCTGGCAATATGGGATATCACCTCCAGAGCACTCCAGAAACTCACTGTACTTTGATGTTGATTTAATTACAAATGTCTTTCAAGATCTCCAAAGTTGAGTTTATTTTTAAAAGAGATCTTATAATTACAAAATCAGAACGCATTAAATGAGCATACTGAAGCAAAACTGCTGGCAGGGGTGTAAGACAAATTGCAAATGAGGCACAGGAGACAAGTAAAGTGAGGAAAGCACAGAGAAGGAGCAAAGCTGCTGTCACACAACCTGCTGCTCAGAAAAACTCCCAGAGCTGTTGGGCAGCTTCACCCAACTGATCTCCCTCCACACCCCCAAGCTGTAACTGGACCTGGCCTCTCTGACTGCCTGAGCCACTCACAGAGGGGCCACAACCTTCCTCACAGCCACCAAAGTGCAAAATCAGCCACAGGTACGCAGGAAAAGAAAGAACAAAGTGCCATTTGGTAGCTTCCACCTCTCTCTAGTGGTTTGTATTAAGGAACTCTAAATGGATTACACAACTGAAGACATTTAAAGCAATCTTCACTTCTGAATTGGTTTAACTACAGCCAGATATTCTTAAATGCTTTAAGTTCTTTAATAAGCAACAGCCCATGAGAGTCATTTGGGCTGTTCTTTCATTTTGCCCTTGATATTTGCACTTCAGGGAGAGAAGCAGAGCCTTAAAATGCAAGCCATACAAAAAGCTGTTTAATGGAGATTCCAAATTATAACTTAAAACCTAGCTTCAGAATGCAGAACAACCACAGTTCTGTACACCATTTGTTACATACAGACAGCAACTACAAAAAAAATCCTCAAAGTCTTCACAGACTGGGAAAATTCACTGAGCAATTCTGCAGAGTGTAAGGCAATCCAGAATCTTAGCAAGCCTCCAAAAGGGTCTCCTACACAAATTGCTGAGGTTTCTGCCTCCCTGCCTTCCTCACTGTCAGGGAAGGAGAAGCATCTGGGGAAACTCTGAATGGGCTGAAGCATCCCCCCATCCCCGGGGCAGTGCTGGGTGCACACCCAGAGTGCCATGGCAGGAAGGAGCCCCCATGTTTTATCCACCTGTGCGTGTCCTACGGCCAGGAAAGCACCCAGAGAGCTCCTTCCAAAGCAGCACTGCAGTTTTTGTGAGGGAAAACAACGACAGGAGTCTCTGTACAGCCTGTGGGTATGATGCAAACTGCCAGCAGCCTCAGATGCCATTAGAGAAAAGTCCCAGGTGCCAGAATTAACTGTCTCCTGCCACAATCTGCTTCATTGCCAGAGTGGGCAGAATCTGTTTCAGCAATTTAAACTGTGCAAGGTGGAAATGCTGCAGATCTCTTTGCTAAAACAGTTCTTTTTCTGCTGCAACAAACTATAAAACTTTTGTTTGACAGAAAAATGGCTGCTGCTTATGAGCACGTTTTAAATTGCTATACTTCAAAGTGGCAGTGGCACAGGATGTTTTAAAATATTTCCCCCATTCTAAAATTATGCCATTAAGTCACAGTGAAGTACCTGTATAAAATCTTGAAATTAATATTTTATTACACTATTTGTAATAGGGAAGTATACACATATTTGTATTCCACAGTGTTTCTGATTGCTAATGGCCTTTCTAGAGAGATGCCTCAACCATCAGAACCATATGGCTGCAAATTAATGAAATAAATTTCAATGTCCACATGAGTGACAAACCTGTGCTGGTGCTATTGGTACTTTTGAGTCCTCTGCACAGACCTAACTCACCCTCACAAGGCCTCTTTCACTTGATTTTACTTTTAACAACACTTTAAAAGAATTATCAAGCAGCACACCTTTATATCAGGCAAGGAATTCAGAATGTTAAGTGCTCAAAAAAGCCCTCATTATTACTGAAAGAAACTAAGATATACATAGATATATAAATTTTATATATACACCCCACTTTCCCAGTTAATCTCAGCGTGCTGTGACTCTCACTGCTGAGAGGGGTAACAGGTACATCAGGAAGTGGAGACTCAACAGATGAAGGCACACCTATGGTTTGTTTTTATGTTTTATTATTTACAGGCACAATGACTGAATGATGAACTGGGACTTAAAACTGCTGCTCTTAATATCTAAAATTAAGTTGTTATAAAATACATGGCTAACTTATTTTAATCATCTCAATTTCATCTGTTACCTATTTCATTTTTATGATTTCCAAAAGGCTTGACACTCAGGAGAGACTTAAAATACACATTTCTTTTCTAAGTAATTCCAAACTATATTTTTAACCACGTGGTTGTGTCTAATAATTCTGACCTCTTGCTTTTATTTGGATATTTGACTGAACCCCAGTATGGGATGGGAATGGAAGGGAATTTCACTGACATCAAACAGTGACAACTTCGTCACAGCCTTGTGAGTTTTGATTGGTTTTCCTTTCACAGTCTGCTTCCAGGAAGAAGAAATGCTTTTCCAATGATCTCCTGATAGTTAATCACTTTGACCTTTGCTCATGTTTTCCAGAATAAAACTGTTTCCTAATTTATTTTTAGTTTTCATAAACCTCTAGGCTGATCTTCCATCTTTAAAAAGATTAACTATTTTATCATACCTAATATCAGATTATTGAAGATTTTAGTACATGCATGGGCAGTTCATCTAATCCCATTGACCTTTCCATATTAAAATCCAGTTTTATGCTTTATCTGCTCTCTGTCAAAAAAAAAAAAATCAGCCGTTGTTCAGATGCTGGTTCTTTATTCTTAGCTGAAAATTAAAGCTGAACAGGATTTCTTTTTCTTTACATGGAACTGAGAAGATGCAGCCAGGATTTAGAAGTTACAGCTGCCAGGTGTAGCATTTGGAAGGTTATGCACAGTCCTAACCTGCCTCCTGACCTGAGAGCACCAGCATCCATCCCAAGCAATGACACTCACCTGTCTAACTCATATTTCCTTATTTAAAATCATGCAGAGATGGTATTTGCTGGTAGGTTTCTTCCTATTTTATGAATAATTAACTGATGCCAGCATCCTCATATCCAGCCAATTTAGTTCAAAAGAGGCTTCCCACAGGAAAACTAAACCCAACTGTCCATCCCCAAAACCCCTGGTTTATAAAACACCAAACAATAAATAGGAAGTGCAAATCTCTTCCATGCAAAGCACTTCAGCTTCCTACACAGGAAAAGCACCACACGTGACAGAGCAGATGAGCATTACAATGACCAAACCCCAAGAAGGACCATGGGGAGAAGCTGAAAAAACTTGCACAAATCCTGTTTATTCTGCCAAAACTCTGCTTTGCACCAGAAAGCAAAGAAGGACCAAAAGGGAAGTTTTGGTCATTAAAAATGAACAGTGATTTATGCTCTGCTAGAAGTCATTGCTGTTTATAGGAAATGCAGCTTTTATCTTACAGAATGAAACAAATTTAACTGCAATAAAATCTTTTTCACATGTGTTCTAAGCATCAGAATTATTAGAGGCTTTGCTCCCATTAATTTGCTTTCTCTGTTTAGGATGCTACAGCTTAACTAAACTTTACTGATTCTTTCAGTTTGATTCCTGAAGTCAACTTACAGAACATCAGAGCCTTTGAATCAAACTGTAAAAATCTCAAAGCTGCGAGGTCAAGTGTCAGCCACAGAAGAAAATTCATAACAGATCATCAAAAGTGCCTGGTAAACCAGAAGACTTTACAAAGAAAGGAAGAAAAAGATTAAAAGTCACCGCAAGAAAAGAATTATCAAGTGGTAAGAAAACATTTCTGGAATTTAGATAAGACACCCAACTGCTACTTGCATAAATAATCTGATCTCTGCATCAGTCCACCATAGAATCACAGAATATCCTGAGCTGGAAGGGGATCACAGGGATCATCCAGCCCAGCTCCTGGCCCTGCACAGACATCCCAATAATCCCAGATCAGTCCCATTTTGTCCATAGGCACTCAGGCCTGTGAACCACCCTGCAGCAAAGTATGGCAGGGACACAATCAATACAAATAAAATATGATTTATATGCAGAAAAAAAATATGGAAAGGTGCATGCAAAGTTCAAGAAACAGCAAAAAAATTGTATGATAAAGACAGACCCAAGATGAAACAATGGCAAAGTTGGGTTGATGGATGAACTGTTCCCCAGGTCCTCAGGGAAACAAGAGTTCTGCTCTCACCAGACAGGTTAAGACAGAAGAACACAAACTGAAAGCAAATGATGGCCTAATTAACAAAGTATCTAACAGCTAATCATTGCTCTGAAGAGAGACACTGACTGATAACCCTGGAAATAAGGACACAAAAACTTCTGAGAGAAAACCTGGACAGAGCTAATGGAAATGTGGATCCAACTACTTCTCCCCTTTATGTTCCTTCATATTCTTGTGTTCCCCCAGGTATTTATCTTCTGATGAACCATAAATGCCCAGGCAAATTAAAAGTTTGTGTTACCTTCAGCTACCACCTACCTTTGCCTTCAATAACCCAGCAACAACGTGCCAAGCAGCACAGCCTGTGGCCCAAGAGATGAACTAAACCTTCAGAGCCCCCAGCCTGGGCTGCTCACTGACCCCAAATAAAGTATTAATTGTGGACAGTGCAGCACAACTAAACTGTACCTATTTCCTGTGCAACCTGGGACTTCCCAAAGCATGTTTGTTATCCTCCATCAGGTGTGGAAAGGAGGAACTGTGTGTGTGTGCAGGCTCAGGGGCACACACAGGGCTCACTCTTCAGAGGCTGAGGGGGACACTGAACATCTCACAACTCCTCAGTTGTTTTCTGTGGGTTCCAAGCACCTCTCTGAAATGCAGTTTTATCCTCACAGCCTGCCACAGAAGGAGTTGCTCTCTTACTGCTTTTCCCTCCTGACTTCTCAGCTCAATAAATACCAGAAAGGCACAATCCACGTGGATTATCAATGCTTACAGTTAAATAATCCTGCAATCTCAAATGAGATGTTGGGAGCATTTGATGTCAAAGCAAACAACTGTTACCTTTGGGTGCTTTGTCCATTTGCTTACCTTTGCTGGCACTCTCCACATGCTGCAACTCATCTGGAAATTTTAAGATGTCCCGGTAATTCTCCTCACAGATTTCTGCCAGGAAATGCAACAGGGTTGTTTTCTGATCTGATGACTTTGTATCTCGGATCTACAAAGGGAACACAGGAGAAAAAGAGAAAAAAATGGTTCAATAAAGTGAATATTGTAGATGATAACTCATGAGTAAAATGATACCTACACAGGTTGCCTGCAAATAGAGATTATTTTAAAAATGAAATTTCCTGAATTCTTCATAATTTAGGATTACAAAAGGAATTCACCTTATGAAGTATTTTAAAAGAGAATTATTAGTTTTGATGAGAACAAAACCTGAAGACAATCCATAAAGTTCTCAGATTTTAGCATTGCCAGTTTCAAATCCCCCCAGATAAAAAATAGCTATGAAAGAGACTAAACAGAACAGAATTTAGAACATTCCTTCAATGCCACAAATGCAAATCTCGGAAATGCTCCATAGCTGGACATTGTCCTAACAGTCAGAACTTGCATTTTGACCAGTCAAGTTAAACTCCTTGTTGTAAATCCACAAGTTTTTCTTGAAGCAAAATCTAAAGCATGGTGCTTTAGGCTAAAGATTTTGAGACCAATTCTACACAGGCACAATATAAATGTACCTTGCCTTACTGGAATACAGAATGACAACAAAAAAAGCAAAGGCAATCCTGACTGCAGGAAAAGAAAATTTAATACATCCAGTTGTATTTATGAAAAACTGCAAGAAAACTGTGCACAAAGTGAAGTAGCAGGTAACTGTCTATTTTTGCTGTTCTTTCAGCTGCAGAGGCACTTTTTAGTGGCTTGAAATAAATCAGTATTCTTGGAAGTGACAAGACTGTTCTCTGTTAGCCTGTGCATGAACTGCTGAAATGAGGTTTTTTAGTTAAAAATTGAAATGATGGTTAGAATATAGGACTGGTTGCATGTTTCCAATAAGCTCATGGCTAAATTCCATGGCAGAGTGCATGTGTCCAGACAAAGAAACATCATGAACTTAAGGGAATGAGAGAATGAAATTAAGACCAAATTTCTTAGTTTGCCCATTTTTGTGCAGATCTAAAGAAGGAATGTGTGAGTTGGTGGAAGATCCAGCAGAAGCAGAGATTTCCTCTTATTCACAATGGCAACAAGCAAGAGTAGGTGTAGGTAAGAGTTTGAGACAAGTCCACTTCATGTGACAGAGAGGATTAGTAATACATCTGGAAAGAATTGTTCTACCAGCATTTCCCTTACTCATCCAGTACAGGTCTTACACAGAAGTAAGCTGCAACATACACAACAAATGAAATAAAGGATTTATTTAAGAAGAATACATAAATGCGTGTGTAAAATCTCCTATTTGTTTTCTCATTCTCTAAATCACTTGAAGTTCTAATTCTATAATCCTCATGACAGGCTTGCCATCGATGTTCAATTTAATAGAGGCCTTTCAGCTTTAAGGATTACCCTGTTAAGAATAAATGAGTGCAGTGGAAAAACAGGCTTTTAAAAATATAAGGTATTTAGGCAATTAAGAAAGCAATTTAATTCATACCAATTCAGTGATTAAAGACTAAACAATGCTCAGTAATGGTATGCAGTTAAAGGGCTTTCATGTGTTACATACACGGAAGTTCTTCTGACTTGAAAAAAATCATAGATTTAGTGGCTAAACATCTGCATGGAAAAAAAAAATTGCATTTCAATTTGTCTGTGAACAACAGTAGTGGGATTTGCAGTCTTTGATCTCTCTGACATCATCAAGTGGATAAAGCAGGTTTTTTCTAAATGGACAAAATTATTTTGCTTTCAAATTACAACAGGAACATGTTTTGCCCCCAACAGCAACATCTTAACAAGTATTAGCACCCTGTAGCAAACAATTATTCACATCTTGAACAACTGTCTCAAGTTCACTTCTTTGGCCCAATCACAAACAAGTCTCTGCTATCTTCATCCTTGTTTAACACAACAGACACAGATAGGTCTGCTTGATATTTACAGTCAATATCTGCAATTTAAAAATCAGCTCCTAAGCCAACTCATATAATGAAAAATAAGATAGGTGTTGAGTGTAGATCAGCACATCGTATTTAAAAATAAAACCAGAAATGAAAGGTGGGAGCTGGACAGGTGACACCATGGCTGTGTCTTTCCAGTCTCTGTATTCCCACACTGTACTTGGATTCCACTTATACTCACATTCAATAACCTGCTCATTATGTGAATGCAACACTTTTTATATTCAGCTTTTTCCTTGCAGCAATTTTGCCCAAAAAATATTCCTTGGCTTGTAAAGAACCTAATGGCTTAGCCTGATTTCTGCTGTTCTACACACTACAGCCAAGTGGATGAAAAGAAAAAAGAGCCCATTAAGTTGTGCTTACAAGACCAGGAGCTGGACTTTGATGAACCCCATGGGCCCCTCCAACTCAAGATATTCTATCATTTAGGGTACATTTTTAACACTGTGGTATTAAAATTTTAAAATACAGATTTTGAGTCTATGGCCTTTCTTTACCCAAGAGACAGAATTTGGAAATAATATATTTAGTTTAAAAATAAATTAAATAAATTGGTAGATCAGCATGTGCTATAGAAAGCAGCTCCAGCTGGAGGGTCAACACCATGAGATGCACTGTTTGGGAAAGGATTAAAGGCACCCAGAGCACAACACAGCACAGCCACTCAAATCTAGGGAGACACAGAGGAAGGGGTTTCATTCTGTAAGCCAGAAAAACAGCAGCATAACCAAACTCTCCCCCTAGGCAGAGTAAAGCATTTAAACCCTGCCAGCCACACTACAACCCCCTGGCAGGATGGGTTTGGGTTCACCCCAGGTGCTCCTGGATGCAGCTTGCAGGGGTGAGGGTTAAATGCAACAGCCACTGCAAGGAAAAACTCCTGTATGAACCATCACTGGAGTGACACTTTATTACAGCTATAAAAACGCTCTCTATTGATTTTTATGAGATTACAGACCTTCTCCTACCCTAGAAATCTTTCCCCCCTTAGCAGAACGAGGGCTGCTGGACAGTAAATGTACCCTCACCAGTAATCCTCAGACTGGATAAACAGATGTATGAACAACAGTAACATAATAGCACTTAATAGATAAAACACACATTGATGCAGTCAGAACGCTGCAAAAGCTTTATTAGAGCTGAGCTGTTGGTGTTCACTTGAATTCATCCCCACAGCCCCAGGAGCTGTACCTGACACATTCCTACAGCAAACCTCTGTCCTTGCAGCCCCATCCCCTGGAGCAGAATGGGGAACTCCTGGGGAGGCTCCTGCTACACTGGGGGTTCCAAAGGCATCCTTTGGGCATGTCGGACACACAGCAGAAGGTTCCCCTGCAGTGAGGTACTGCCTGAGCCCCCTCAGCCTGAGCCCCCCAACAGCCTGAGCCCC
>JACBWW010000045.1:6287370-6309698 GCA_020086605.1 Lanius collurio | reverse complement strand
CTGAGCCCCCCCTGCCATATTTCTATTTTTACAGAGCATTTCATGCTCAGCCAATGAAGATGCTCCAGTGTGTATTTGGCAAGAGCTGCTCTCCCTTGCCAGACTTGATCCATCCTGGGAATTCTGATGGTGATGTCTCCTGTTTGAACAAAATTAAGTTCTCTGCCTTCTGCCACAGGTTGTTTACAAATCATCTCTATCTCCAATAACATCATACACTGCAATATAACACCCAGAGAGATAATCTGTTTTTAAGGATTTGCAATTACTATTCAGTCATTAGCCTTCTAGCTCAGACAGGCTGGAGCTGTGCTTTATTTTCTTTACCATGTTTTAATAAAAGTTGTAACAAAAACAGATTTCTGTGTATGAAATGACCAGCTCTGTTGTAAAAACATTTATTTTCCAAAACCAAACATTAACCCCAGATCAATACTTGCCTTTTTACTTCTTTTTTTTCAGACTTTATAATGTAAGTACTTCATCTAGTAAACAGACAATTAATTTTATGACTGTCCAAGAAAAAAGCAAAAAAAAAATCAATACAAAACTCTGGTTTTATTGAAAAGTGAATTCATCACATTAGGATTCCTCATCGTGACGTGTGTATATTCTGCACACAGACACCTTCTACCTTACTGACAGCTGACTCAAAAAAACTAAAAATTCTCTAATCATGAGCAGAAAGACCACCAAATGACAGTCACTGGTCTAAAAAAGGAGTTATTATATAAAAAAAAAATAAAGGCTCCCAAATTCTGCTAGACAAGCTCGAAGACTGAAACACATTCCTTAGGAGGAAAAAATAAAGACACCTTAAAATTATCCAAGGAAAACCTCTAGCATGGTTGCAGTACCTTCTGAATTGATACTGCACACAATTAAAATTTTTAAAAAACTGTAAAAACGTTCAATATTCACAGAACTTTAAAAATTCAGTAGCATCCAGATGCCCACAGAACACACACACGTAGCACACACAACACTGCCAAGGAGACCTTGCTCTGGCTGTGAGATGTCACTTATTTCCATCAGAGCCTTCCTCAGCCAAGAAACAGAAATCAGAAATTTTAATTCCCAGCAAGATGTCAGTGAACAGGAGCCCCTGCCATGCTCCACATGCACAAGTTTTCATTTTCTCAGTGAGGGCCAGTTAGTGACCAACAATCATCAATTCTGAGACTGTGTGAATAATGAAAAAAGCTGGTGGGTGGCTGTAAATAGATGTCAATAAATATGGTGCTTGTAAGAGATATCCCCACCTGGATAGTTTAGTATTTTATACTCCTCACAACAGTTAAAAACCAGAGTCTTAGTTCAGAAACAAAGCCCATAAAGTCATCTCACTCTTCTGAGGGGGAATGGGAGGGCAGAATTCAAATGCTTTTAAACAGAGGAACCAAATTCAATTATCACTTGAAAATAATCAATACACAAAGACTTCCATTACCCAAATACAAACTTGGGTGATTAACAGTAATATTAAAAAGTGTTGAAAATACTAAGTAAGCACCTCATTTCTAAAATTAAACACCCCTGGAGTGGAGGGCTGCCTCTCAATCTGATACTAAAGGATAAGTACAGGTGCAAAAACATTTGAGAAACAAAATAACTCTTGCAAAGGCAAATTATTATATTAACCTAATTCAAATTAGAATGGCAAATGCATAAACCAGTTACTTTAAATAGCAAAAAAATAGCTTTTAACATGAAAAATAAACAATGAAGTTCAGTTGTAAACAGTGCACATGTCACACTGTCCAGGAGACTGATCCACATTTCCACAACTTCCTGACATGCTCTGAGTTTGGAGCTCAGCACTGATAATTCATAAGGGTCAATCAATACATGGAGAAATTAATGATAATATTTCATGTCTGGATCTTGGCAAGATCTTTTTTCTTTCAATCACCATCAGTGTCTGTGATTATTTTTAGCCATGACCTTATCACAAAATATACCTGGTTACCTAAAAGCAACAGCACAGCCAACATTTGATTTCATTATGCAAAATGTTTCTGAGTATTTTCTCAAAACCTCATGGGGACTGGGTTAAAGAAAAAAAGTAAAACAGAAAAGGACACTTCCCTCAGAAATACCTACCTTGAAAACAAATTTTTACAAGTTAACAAACAGATTTTGCTTCTGAGGACAACGCTGAATTAAATTAAGTAGACATAGATTTCTGTCTGCATTATTTCCAGAGGGATTGAGAGGTAAGCACAGGTAACTTTGCTTCAGCAATTAGAGACCAGTTTGCAGGACGAGTCAATCTGCATCAGCTCTGCCAACAGGTGAGATCTGCTGCCAGCAATTCAGAAATGCAGCACCTGGAGAGCAGAGCTGCTGCTCACAGCCCTGCTCCAGCACCACTCCTGCACACTCCTCACTTCCCCTCCCACCTGGGAACCAGAGCTCTGCCTCAAACATTCATCTCCCTTCAGATTCCACTCCTACCACAAGGAAAATGCAGCAGGAGATCTGTGAGAAAAATCCTTCTGTTTGGCTTCTCTTTTAATAAGGTTATTAAAGAATGAAATTTTTTCTCAGGTGATATTTTTACTTTATCAGAAGTTGGCAACATCTTTGCATTCAGCCATTTCTCCGCTGAAATGTGCCAGATGATCACACTTGCTGTGTTTGAAATATGGTATTCCCCCAAGGGGAAATCTTCTCGAGGTTTGCACCACATCTCATGGTGCCCAAAAAACAGGGCCTGAAATCTGGATCCTCTGATTAGACCAGAAGAAAAGCCTCTGCAAGTTTTATGCTTTTTTTTGGCTCCATTTACAGTCATTGCATGTCTTTAAAATAAAGATCCTTTCAAATGTACTTTTCGAACAGAGACAGTGAAGTTTGGATCAGTGCCTTACACACATTTATTTTACCACATACACCAACAAGAACTGCACACTGATATCTCACTGCTCAGGATTCTGGAGTTCTTGGTGCATCCCACATTTTGCTGCCACAACTGAAGCCCAACTTTGGTTAAAGGTTAAACTGTGCTCATCCTTAACACAGATCCCTATTTCTGTGAAAGTGCCTGAAGGACAGTTGGGTGGAAGATGCAAAGACAGAGGAGTAACAAGGTGTTTGCCACACAGACTCTGTGTATATTCCATTGACAAGGTAAGTAAACTCAGATGGAAAACATCTGCTCTACTTTGCACCCCAGAACAGACTTGAATGGCCTGAAAATCCCCAGAGCACCACCCTGGGAATGCTCACTCTGCATTTCCCTGTCCATTATTAAACCCAGAGGTGCAGGCAGTAAATCACAGAGTGCTTTTCCCTGCTTCCCCCCGTGTCCTGAGTTCCCCAGGGCTGCACCTCAGTGCTCCATGGCCCCATCTTACCTTGCAGAGAAAGCTGATGTTGAAGCCAAGGGACTGTGCATTCCTGGAGCCAGAGTTCATGTAGTTCCCAAGGAACAGCACCAGCTCCAGGAGCTTGCTGAAGCTTTCACTCTTCTTGAGCTCCTC
This sequence comes from Lanius collurio, assembly GCA_020086605.1. Lineage (NCBI taxonomy): Eukaryota > Metazoa > Chordata > Aves > Passeriformes > Laniidae > Lanius > Lanius collurio. The sequence continues at coordinate 6,306,213 of JACBWW010000045.1, read as the reverse complement.
ACAGGCCAGAGTGACTGCCATGATGTCAGGTTTGATGTTGTTCACGTGCTCCTCGAACATGAGCCGGAACAGGATCCCGTTGAGCCGCGCCCGCAGCATCTTCACTGAGCTCATCTGCAAAGCACCAAACACCACCCAAACAGTAAAAAACAAATGCTTATTTGTGAAAAAAGCTTATATTAAGACTCTCAGTGCTGTGCAGCCAGCAAGCCTACAGTTTCTGTATGTTTTCATTGCCTATCTTGTATTTCCAGGCAGCCCACGGTGCTACCACCTTTGTGTTTCAGACACTCGGCAAAAGAGTGCACAGGACTAATTCCTTCCTGCTCTGAGAAAAAGGTGGGAGGTTATAAATCATGAAGTTGGAACATGGTAAATGACAGAGATACAGAAAATAATCTACAATCCTGATTCATTAAATCCCCAAGGCCAAATTCACTAGGCTAGGTAACAAAACATGGCCATGTCTTTCATACTTTGCACAAGTGATCAGAGTTATTTCCTCCCACTTAGCACACTATAATTCACAAGAGAAATTTAAATTGGGAGAAAAATATGTACTGAGAATTTTTAAACCACTTAAATTTTTTAATTTAATTGCAAGAATGATTATGCTCCAAATCTATCTCATTTCACTTAGCAGAACACAGAAGGATTTCTTCCCCAAGGGATTCACCATTGGTGGTGTTCCTGAGGCACTTAGCAAGAGAGGCTTTGTTATGTGACAAATCACAGATCTTGACTATCAAAACAGCAATATTTTGATGAGCTCCTGTCTGTCTCTGTTGGACAAAATTTTACCATGGTTCTTTGAAGAACCACAGTTTTTCTACTGGTGTTATCTCCCAACAGCTACCAGAAGCAGCAGCAGTAACTTTCACAGGAAGGACTTGAGTGGTCTGAATAATAATGAATTCATTCTAAAATGAACATAAACATGAAGGCACTCCAGATGGTCTCAAACAATTCCTATGATCAGGCTGGAATAAGGGAAAGGAAAGGATCAGAAAAGAAACATTTCAGCATAACTAGCGATCTTTTTTTATAAATCTCCATTGTCACAAATTTCTCTCTGAGCCTCTATAAGCCAAAATCATTGAAAGTCTTGAAACATTATTCTTCTAATCATTCTGTATTTCAGAAATATCACACTGAAAACATCTGCCTTGAAAGGATCTACTTACACTAATCTGCAGTAGATGGAAATTAAAATTAATCACATAATTTGCTTTAACTTTTGGAGAACAATCTCCAATTGCTGTTTTTACTCAAAATGGCACAGAAAAAAGTTGTCGAAAGCTTTAGATCCCAAAACAGAGTGCAACAAAACATAGATAAGCCCACAGGAGAGTGTGACAAACATTTGTGAAGAATAATCCTTTACAACACTTCAGAGAAGTGTCCTTTCTTCTTTTAATACTGTGCAGTGTCATGGAAGACTAATCATGTATTGGCTTTTGGCTAATATCACCAAACCAGCAGTGAGTTTTAATTTCATTCCCTGACCTACATAATATTTTAAAACTATCTTGATAATTTCCTAAAAGCTGTTTCATGTGGGTTGTTTCCTTAAAATCCAGAACATTTTTACACACATAATGCCCTTTAGGTATCCTAGACGAAGGCCACAAATGTTATTTTAGTTCCTCCAGCCCCACCCTGCTCTGGTTTCCCCTTTTGAGTGCCTGGCTCTAAATCCACGTGTTCAGGGGCTGAGAAGGAGTGAACACATTGAACTTTGAGGACTCTGCTAGAATTAGGTAAGGGGCAAAGCCTACATTGACTTGGACAGCTCAGATTCTTTAGGGCTCTCAATAAAAGGGGTTTCCAAGGCATATAAGCAGTAAGATATTTAAGCAGGTGCATGGACAGCAAGCATTGGCTCCTGCTGCAAACAGTTAAACAGGCAAGGAAATGGATGTTTTTTTCCAGCTGACTGTCAGTGCTGGGCTGCCTGTCATCATTTCCCCTTCTGGGCTTTCATAAAGGTCTTGTCTGAACTCTCCACCTAATCAAGTTCTTTATTCAGCTCCTTATGCTTTATTATCATCATTCAGTTCTCAAGCCCTATATTAAAACAAGGATCAAAGGCTACTGGAGAAAGGCAAAAAAGCACAATTAAATTTGCCTCGCTAAGAAAAAGCTGACATTCCTCTAATAAAAATTTGTCAACTTACTAAGAAAACTCAGCCTCTTACCTATGCTACATTGAAGTTGCCTTTTTTTCCCTAGCAATGTTCTAGGAAGATTCATTCTGCAGCAACTCACAAAATTACAATGAGGCCAAACAAGCAGCCAAAAAATTCAATTTAAAAGACTGAATGAGTCCAAACCAATGGAGGTGCAATAAACTTGTACCACTCTCCCCACTTTGTCTGCCTCCCAGCCAGGACTGTTCATGACAGCTGAACTGGTTACAGGAAAAAAAAGGGTCACAGAATATGCAAGTTCACACAACTAAGTTGGTCAAATTTAGGCTTTTATAACACTGAAAAAGTCCAACTGGCACAGAAATGGAAATGCAGTTCCTTACTGAAGTTGCAGCTGTTCCCATATCATAAAAAAATTAACTCTTGACCCCAAGGTTTACATTTAGACTTCAGATAACATTCTGCCTGGTGAGGTAATACAGCTGATTCAGTTAATCTGTTTTCCTTGCTCTACTTCAACAGCCATGCAAACCTTCCTTTATAGGAAGTTGTGGTGCCTTTTTTGATCCCAGGATATAACTTCAAAAAGTCCTGGCAACTTATTAGAATATATAATTGATTTTAACATTTCATCTAAATGAAAATGCAGTTCTAATTTTCATTTACATATCAGCTGTATATTAAGTTAATCAGTCTCTTCAAGTAAGTTAACCATTTACTAAGTATGGTTTTTCTACAGAAATTTTAAGCAACTTATTCTAACCTTTATTAAATTTCATGGGCAAAGTGATTATCCAATTAACATGATTATCCAATTAACATCTTAATAATTAACACACCTAAATTTACATAAAAATAAGGATACACACTTTAAATATTATTAAAGATAGTCTATCTTCTATTCCTAATATCAAAGTTAAGATTATTATTAATGCATAACTCCAAAATTAATTTGACACATAGGAACAAAGAACTTCAGCCAAGTGCAGAGTTGAGGTTCAGCTGCAATTCTTCCACTTTAATGGACATTCAGTGATATCAAAACCAGAAACAAACCCAGCATTGAGCACCAGCAATGCAGTCAGAGGCCTCTGGAAATAAGGCAGGAGCAGGACCCATAAGAACAAGCACTGCTTTTTTATTAACCCAGATGGTAAAGCTGAATAAGCAAACAAGCTTCAGGAAACTTGGTTCCCTCATAAGGCAAACAGCACCATTTGGAGATGTTTGATTAAGCAGTCTTTGCTAATTAATGTTGCATTAAATAGTTGGAAACTCTCTCAAGTTCCTCAGAAACACAAACCAATGGCACAGGGCTCATGGCCATACTGGGACTGCTGGAAATGAGGGAACTTGTATGGCTTTTTCCATAAAAAAGGGAAAAGCAAGGCCCGTGCAGCTTCATCCAGCAGGGCTGGAAAGCAGAACATTAGCCCAGAACAGCCAAGGCAGAGCAGGGCTGATGCCACCAAAGGGAATGTGTGTCAGCAGGAGGGACACGATCCACGTCCTAAGGATCAGGGGGAACACAGGAATTTACAGCAATAGAACAGAGGAATTCTTTAAATCCAGGTCATTGTGCACAATTTGGCCCATTTCTTTGCTGATTTTAGGCAGGCAACTGAACAGAACTCCCAAACATCAGAGGCTTCTTTGTCCTAATCCCCCCTAATCCCCCCACCTTGCTGCTCCCATTGTGCATTTCCCTTCAACACACTCCAGATACTCTCCCTGCACAAAACCTGAGTAATTTCTCACTTTGTCTGACAACACCTAGGTAGGGGGAATAGACACATCCATAGGTGTATGTATAGATATATATGCATATCACATAGATATATGCATATCATGATATATATATCATATAATTCTCAAGGGTATGACAGCATCAAGGAGTTTTTTCTGTTGACAAACTCTCTTTGCCCCAATGATTGCATCTTTCTCATTAAATATTAATCAAGAAATAACTGGTCTGTGTAAAATATGATAAAACTAGCAAAAAAAAATTTACAATATATTCACACACATAATATATCCATAGATAAGTTTTGGTCTGTCTAAAGACATAATAGATTGATATGTTTATATTTTAAATACATATTGCATGCTATTACTGATTCAAAGAAAGTAGAAAATATGTATTTGTGGAGATTTTTAGATTGTTACTGATCAATAAATGGTACTGTTTTACTACTGCAGTTCTTGCAATGAGACTGAGTAGTGTTATCACACTTCTGCCAAAATTCCTCATCTTTGGAAAGAAAAGATTTTTGGAACTTCATGCCATTTAGTATTAAAAAAAAAAGGGAAATCAATAGGCTCAAGCTTTTCAGAAGCAGCCATTGATATCTTTCATTTTCTAAATCCACCACCAAAATCTCATTAGGACAAATCATATTCTGTTACTTCTCCAACTGAAAAATAACTTTAAAAAAAAAAATCACTCAAAAGGCACTTCTGAAGCCAAATTATGCTCAAATCAGAGCTTTTTAGTTAAAAAACTCTTTTAAGAGGCCTCTCTTTCTGCTTTAATGCATTTTAATGTACATAATGCCTTAAAAATCCAGCAAGAGCAAACGTAGCTCCTGTGGAGTTGGGGATAAATCCTGAGCATGTTACACAGGCTCTCACCATCATTTTAATCTCTTAGGCTGACAAAGGGAAGTGAAAACAGGAACTCATTTGCCTGAAGACTTGCAGGGTCTTTGGAAGACCAGGCAGAAAGTGATTTCCAAGGAGGGCAGTACCTCAGTACCTCACCAGCAGCAAGGACCAGGCACCTTCTGCAAATGCTGGATTTTCCCTCCCAGAGAGGCCCCAGCCATTCTCACCCTGGACAGCTGTAGTGGTTTGGTTCAGATCATCTCTTACTTACTTATTTTACCTCTGTGACATAAGAATTAGGAGAAAACAAAACAGGCTCAAACTTAAAAGACTCTAAGAAGTTTATCAGCAGACCTAAAAGAAGGAAGGACCTTTTGCAAGAAAAACCCCTTCCATGTCAAACCACAACAACAGCCCTGCTCTGGCACAGACCCAGGGAGTGAATGCTGCTGCAAAGAGCAGGACTCCAGCTCCAGCTGTAATGTAAATTCCCACCTCTCCTGGAGCCCTTCTGCAGGTTTGTGTTTGTATAAATACAGATATTTATGGGTATGCAGATGTACACAGCAGCTGTGGATATGGACACTCCTGCAGCTGGTTACAGCTTCTGATACAGAGCAACAAATTTAGTGGGGTTGGCAATGCCATGGAGTAACTGGGTCCTTTATGGACTCCTGGAAATTTATCTGCTTGAAGCCAGAGGGTTCTTCAGAACTGTTTAATAAATATTTAAGGCAAGATCTGCAGACAAAAGATTTGGTCTGGCACAGGGGAGTCTGTTGTTTTTAATGGTTTACTGTAATTCCTTCCAGAAAACCACCCAGAATCATGGAATCAGAGGAGTTCACACTGGAAAGGACTCCAAGGATCACCTGGTTCCAATCCTGGCTGGTCAAGGCCCTGCCCAGGCTGGCCTAATACATATTAAAGAGATTTTTTTGATTATTATTCATCAGGAGATGGTAGCTTTTTCCTACTGCAGGTCCTGCAAACACTAACAAAAAGATTTTATCTCTAAATTTGTTTCTTTTTATGTGACAAAATGGACCTCTGAAGTCAATCACTGCAGTAATACATACCACAACTCCAAATTGCTCTGGCTCAGCAAGATCATTATATTCATCCTTTAATTCAGCTAAGGCATTGAGTTCTTTCTGCTCAGGAAGATTCTTCACCAGATTCTAAAACAAACAAGGCATTATATCAAATTTGTTACATTAAACTACCTGAGAGATTAAAAATAACACACTTAAAATACCACAACATGGAAATGCATGAGGAAATTACGGGACGCTTATTTTATTTATGCAGCTTTAACATTATATAAACATCAAATCAAAGCAGCAATTATTTAATACAGACATCAACTCCTCTGCTACAGCCTCTGACTTGAAGAATGCATTAAAAGGTTGGAGTATAATTTTCAAGGGTATGACAGCATCAAGGAGTTTTTTCTGTTGACAATCTCTCTTTGCCCCAATGATTGCATCTTTCTCATTAAATATTAATCAAGAAATAACTGGTCTGTGTAAAATATTACAAAACTAGCTAAAAAAACCCAGAACAATTATTACACATTTAAAGTATTTGTGCACAAAGTACACTTCAAAATACCTTACACAAAAAAGGTCAACCTCCCAAAATTGTACAGTTCTTTTGGATGGTGAATACACAGGAACTCAGGAAAAAGCTGAACTTGCTTGAGATCTTATTCATGTCCCCAAAGAAAACTGTGAGTTATTAAATGCTCAAAATACAGATATGCTAAACATATAAAATATTTACATTAAGACTGAAGAATAGTTTGTTTTACAAAATACTCAGTAGAAGTGTAGATTGTGTTTAAATTTTCATATATACACCAGTTAAAGAATCACATTATTGTTTTGATTTCAAGGGAAAAAACCTCGAATTTATATTTAACCAAGCATCAACAGGAAAAGTTATGTGCCTTTTATAAAGCAACCAGCACTGCAGAAGCACATTTTTTTCAGCTATAAAAACCTTAATTGGAAAAAACCTGTACTGTGAGAGGTAGAGATGTCTTATTTTTAGACCAGCCCAATCATGCCACCACTCTTGCAATATTCTTATTTGTTTTGAGAATTTGATTACTGATCACTCTGCCAGGCTTGAAGGAGACATTAAGGTCCAAGTTGGAAAAAGGCATCAGTCTAATTTGTCAAATTTGCAAGTGATAACAAACTTAATTCTCCGAGCTGAAAGAATCAAACATTCACCCATCCTAATAAAAACAAAATAAAGGTGACAGGCAGCCTCAGACAAAGCATCCCTGTTACAGAAAGAGTTTTATCCTCACACTGAGGAGCTGCTGAAAGTCTCAGCAAGCAAAGTTCAGCACGTGTGGCACAGAGAAATGTCAGATTGCCCTCCGTGCCACCCAGCTGAGCTGCAGCTTTGTGTTAAACTGGGTTTCCTTTCCTGCTAACCCAAACCCATGTCCCACAGATTTCTACTTGCAAAAAAAAAAATGTAGGATCTGTAAAACATTCTTGCTCATTTGATTAATTGTTTAATGCTGGTAAAGATCAAAGACATTAACTAATGCAAATTTTTTAATCTATTTTGATTAGCTGGACTGTTTACCAAATGCTGTCCTCCAGAATTTCACAGTATTTGTCAGAAATGTAGATTTCATTACAAATTAATAAATTTACTGTACAGCACTGTTTTTCCATCAATGCAGAAATACAAATACCTACTACTAACACAGCTGGATGTTTAGCTCTGCAACCAAAATCTGTTAATGTGCCTGTTTACTTTTCTCACCCACATCCCTTCATGGGCCAGAGCCAACAGACCAACTCATTTCACCCCTGTAACAAGGAGAATTTGGCTCTACTTCCACTGCAGTGCCTTTTTAAACACATCTATCTGTATGTTTACATTCACTGCATGTGCTGAATAACTGAAAATGAAGATAAAGCATTCACTGATCACACGTTCAAATCCCTGTCAGTACTTCCAGAAGCAGTTTCCTGCTGTAGTCACTGTGATGCAGGTTTAAATAAAAATAAGGTAAATAAAAATGGTTTCCATGAACCATGAAAAGGAATCCAAGATTGACATTAAGAGGCTGAAACTGTCACTCACTATTCCCTGCCACAAGGTCCTGAATTCTGTCAGACATGGTGCTTGACAACTGGTTACAAGAACTTGCTCCCTCTAAGACACTCCAGGAATGGAAAACATTTTTTCCTAGAGTGCTTCCCCAGAGGAAGAGTTACAACAGTACATAGTCTACCATGTAGTTAAACTCATTAATCCAATTTATTTAAGTATTACACCATAAGTCTAAAAAGCAGCAAGAAGCAAGTGCCTGAGAAGCAAAATGGAAAAAGCACTTTGCTGTCTGCTCCATTATGCCATACCCATTCCACTTCCACATCCTGATTTAGAACAAAGCACTTTCCACATGTGCATTTTTATAAAGTGTGAGTTTTGCTAAGCATGGAAAAAAGCAAGATTTGCTCTGTACAATTTTTCCAATCAGTAGTATTAAAAACTGTTGAACTGGTAAATTAGTTACCAGCTCAGTTGGCAGATTAAGATAAAAATAAACCAGAAGAGAGTGAATATGAAAGAGATGATGCAGCCCATTTACCCCACTGCAGTTCAAGGAATAGCCTGTGAAATACAGAGCAATCTCTTCCAGGTTGTCACCTACACGTCCCTGCTGCTGGAAGCAGCTTCAGAAAGGGACTCCAAAGCAGCCATTTTCTGAATTTTCCAGGCTGCTGAGCTCTGGATAGTTGCATCCATGGTCAATTCACAGCCCTTTATTCTGGAGCTAACATCACCTTTTGCTTGCACACCTCGGCTTTGCTCCCTGATGCTCCCACACATCCCTCAGCTCCCCACTCAGGTATGAGGTGCTCATATCCTGCCACCTATTTACATTGCTGAGCTAATCAAGCCAAGCTCTCCTGCTTCCTTCTGGAGACTGTTTCTCCATCCTTCAACCATCTTAAGAAGTTTTTAAGTTCAGATTCTCTATTTTAAATTCATTTTTGAGAAATGCACTGAGTATTTTAGATAAGGTTGTAGAAGCAGACTGTTCAAAAGCATAGAAATTGTCCTCCTGACTGGAAACCCTTGACCCAACACACCTTGCAATGACACTCTGTGGTCACCCAGGTCTGGCTGGGATGAAGATAATCTACTGTGACCAACCACAAGGGTGTTACTTGTGACCAAAGCACTGCTGAATTACCACTGGTGCAGCTCCTCTGCTGAGCTACACCTGCAGCAGAGGAGATCAGTGTGAAACCACTCTGCACTTCAGCTGACCAGGGTGGGGTCCTTTCCTCCCCCTTGACTTCTGATTTTACTAAACCTGTAGGATTCTTAATGATGTGCTCTGACATTTCTGATCCATAAACCAAGTCCTCAATAAAATTAGGGGTTTGCACTTACTTTCAAATACTGAAGCAACTCAGTTTGGACCACAGTCCCCAGAATAACCATTCTGCAGGTCCAAAAACTGAAGAAGAAATTAATTTAGAAAACCTTGGGGGAATGGGACAAAGGTGCAAACAGAAGACAGGGAAGGATGAAGGGATAAATCGAGCTAGAGTGCTAGCTAGAATCTAGATCTGTATGATATTAAATAAAACAGTATTTCTGGGGTGCTAAATCCTTGTAACTTTTAGGGTTTCCATGCTTCCCTGTTGAACTGTCAGAGACCACGAGGGGCCATGTGCACATTTGCTCTCCCCCTAGAGGGAGGAAATCAGAGAGGGATGTAAAGAAGCTGCACTCTCACCTTTTCTTCTCTCCAGCTGAGAGAGATTTGGGGCTCAAAATCAGCCTAAACCAGCTTGAGAGCAAGTCTGATTTACAGGTAAGTTAGGAGTTGCAGCAGGATCCTGAAACATTTCACCTCTCACTAGAGATGGGCAGAGTTGTACAGAGCTGCTGCCACCAGGAGCCTCCTGAAACTTCATTATGCACCAGCATAAATCATCTTCAGCTTGTCTTTGAAGCTGAAAAATTAGAATTCTCAAAGATTTCCTCTTGGAATGGGAAGCTCCAAGGTTCTTTTGTTAACAGTGTCTTTGAAAGGCAGTTTTACTGCTGCATGTGACCATGTTCAAAAGCAGAAGTGAAACCAATGAAACAGTAAACACAACTTACACTCACAGCTGAGACCTGCAGCAGCTTCACACCAGTCTGACTCTTCAATTCTTACACCTTCCATACCATTTTTATAAGGAAAATGAGCTATAACCAAAAGCAGCAGTGTTTTCACATACCTGAATCAAGGATTCACTCAGCTTCTCTTCATCAACCTCTAAAACAATATTTTTTATTTCTTCATAAGGCAAACGGAAGGAACCCAAAAATATTGCTGAAATGCAGTAATACATCATTAGAATCAAAAAAGTCAAAAAGAATGATATAACCAAGGCAAACCATTCCCAGCAACTCAAAAATCACATCTTCATCTGAATTGTGTTTCACAGTTAAGAAGTCTCCCATATAAAACAAATGCTAGATAGGCACAACATGGCAGTGTGACTTAAATTAATTTCCTTTCTAAGAAATGAAACTGTGATGACATCTTTAACTTTTGGATCAGCCTCAGTTGCTTCCCAGCAATGTTACTTAGCAATAAAGCCTTATCTTAATGAATGACATCTGCATTCCTACTTAGACACAGCCAACAGAAGACTTTATCTATTATTATTATGGCTTCCATAACCATGTATGAATAGCTGTGCTGCATTTGCAAGTGGATAAATGATACTTACATGATATTCTAGAACAAAAATCACATCAAAGGGGCAATGAAGAGCTGGGCAAAATAAGAAAAAATGTCCTAACTCTACCACTTTTTAGGGTAACTGAACTTACACAAGGGACACATAAAATGCAAACCCTTCAAAGATGGAGTTCTCAATGCAATTTGATCTCAGAATGTTATAAAACCTCAAGAGAGCCCCATTCAGTAAACTACAAAGAAGTCTTAACAGATGGATCAGCATAATATTGTAACACAGTGCTTTATAAATTCAGTCTAACTCCTCTGGCTGATTATCCTGCATCCATGCCTTCAAAATGTGAGGTTTTCTATCAATGGTGTCATAGTTCACTTTGTGCTCATGAAAACGTGCTCATGGATGTGGTAACAGACATGCACACATTTGGGTTTCCACACTCATTTGCCACTGGCACAGCTGGACTGGTGACATTTATGGTGTTCCTGATTCAAATGAAAGACTCCACTACTCTTAATGATTGATTTCCCCCATAATTAAAGAGGGAAGAAGCAAGTTAAATACTCCAAGAGGGCTGTTTTTGTCACAGTTTATAGCAGGAGTACTTGCACCTATTTAGCCCATCTGGTAATATCTCCTCTTGAACCTCTATCCCTTCATTGCTCTGACCAGAAGGAACAATTAGGAATGGCCTCTAAACCCCACAAACCCCACCAACACTGTGCCATGATCATTTAATTGTACTTTCAGTCCTGAGCAAGAGCTGAGAGAACCATCTGACAAAAACCCCAGTAGCTCATTAAATCTAAATCATTTTCCCCAATTATATAGTGAATTCAAAACATGGGTATTTAAACACTTCTGAATTTCAGACTCATGCTCAAATTAGCAGTTTTCAGAAAAAGCAATTGCACACATGAACAAAAAATGAAAACCTATGACCAGTGAGATGTAGATGCTACTTAAATATTGATTTAATGCTCTTCACATCACTTACATAAATTTTGTGCAGATTTTCCATCCAAAACTCTTAATTCTTTGATCTTCTTCTTTGATTGAGCTGCTTTCTTTTCTTCTGATTCTTCCACAGGCTTTTTGGCTGTAAAGTAGATATTTGTTCAATTCCATTCATTATTACAACTGTTCAATCTTAGCTAACAGCAAGTCCATTAGAAAGCCATAATAATACATTTTTTACTATCAGTTCGAGGCAAAATGACTGCATCGCCTCAACCTACTGTAAAATATCCAAACAAACAAAGCAAACATCCAAAACTGAAAGGAACAAGAAATAAAAATATGACAATGAGCAATTTTCCCAAGCACTATCAAATAATATTTATGTATTTTAACCCAGGAAATTTCACTTCAGCTCCAATTTATTGCAAGCATTTTTAAAAACACTGGGATTTGGTGTTACCTCAAAGCACATGAGTGCCCTCTATTGAAACATTAATAATATTAATAAGTTCTCCATCCAAAATCAACAACATAAATCACTTGATATTTATCACACTGAACAAAAGTACTTTTTTATTAATTACTTACACTGCCAGTTGTAAAAAGCAAAACTAACTAAGAAAATAGTGTATATTTTAAAGTGATTTCTTTTATATTAGCAAGATTTGCTGGCCTTATATTCAGCACTTTAAATTATATGGAAAGAACTGTGGCACTGGAGTACCTAAAATATAAGCTGATTTTTTTGCATAATTTAAAACAGTCAATTTCTACAGAATTTTCTTAAGCATTAAGTAAACCCATTAACAAGGATTTATTTCCTTTTAAATATCACATAACATATTTGGCATTGAAGGAATAGAATCTTAATGTGCTTAACATTAATTGAACTTAATGAATATTTTAAGTCATTCAAAAGTAACTGAAAAACTGGAAAGTCAAATTAAGATGAAGTTCCAAGCAGACTGAATATGGTTCTGTTCTCTGAGCACTATTTTTTGTTGTACTGCAATGAACCACCACAGGTTTCATTGCAGGCATCACCTAAGAAAAAACATTAACTTTTAGTGTGAAGAACAACAAAACCTCAGTTTCAACCTCTTTAATAATAATAAAAGAGGAAAGAACATAGGAAACAGGTATTTGTCTCCTTACACCCATTACCACCAGGAAAGCATCTGGCATAAAATATTTCTGCTGGTTTATAGCCCTGGATAATCAGTTTACCTTGGGCATGTTCATGCCAGTGCCCGCTGAGCCCGTCCCAGGCAGTGCCCTCAGTCCCAGCTGCCTCCCAAGGGCCTAAGCAGGGAAAGCTGAACAGAAAAGATGATCCAGCACCGAGCCAAGCCTTGCTCTCCCCCTTGCCTTTTGCTTCCCTGCAAGCCTCCCATGAGCAGCTGGCTTGGGGCTTGTACAAGCCCTGAGCTACCAGACAGCCTCAGAATTCCCACCAGCACTGACCCCTTAACTGCAATGAGCGCCATTTAAAACCCTAAAGTGACACTTTATCAAGTAATTAGACCCTCATCACTAATTGTTCTCAATTAAACAAGGAAATAAGACCAGGTGCTCAACAACACAAACAAAAAAACACCCAAGAGTTAAAAATTAGCTGTCCCATGGGAAGGCAACAAACATAACGAGTTCTGTTTTCTCAGACACTGCAAAGCCTGGATTTGTGTCTGCTGAGACAGCTGAGAAAGTCATTCAAGAAGATGAGTGCCCTATTGCCAGCCTGATCTGTTTAAGAGTTAAACCCTCCAGATCTCCATGGATCCAGCCTTTAAAGCACTGACACCACCCCACCCACACAGGGCTCCAGGCTCGCCTCAGCAGCTGCGAGCACCAAAGACAAACCTGCTCTGTCACCACCCACAATAAAACACATCCTCGTCCCCAGCCTGCAAAGTGCAGAGCTAACAAATTAAACAGAAAGCAGGAGTAACAACTGATTTGTTACCAGATATCACCTCACAGAAAGGGAATTTCCTACAGGGATAATTCGTGTAGATCAGAAGGATTTGTGAGAATTTATCAGTGAAACACCTCTGTGAGCAAGAGTTCAAGGGCAAAGGTGTTCCACCAGCCCAGTGCAAAACAGGTGTCAAGTTATTCAGCTGCTCCAGTCCCAAAAAGGGAAAAGTGGTTTGGGGTTCAAACACATTTTATAAACAGACACACAGAGGGTGAGCTGAGGCAGAACTCACAACAGGAACTCTGCCTGTACAGGGCAAAGAACCAGTTTCCCTTATCTCCTAACCTGTATGCAGGTGCACTCCTCCACTGGTTGTAAAATTAGGAACTACATTAGGCCAATCACACATTCAAACATTTCATAACAAACCACAGCTAATGACCTACACAAGCCTGAAGGCTAGACACCACTACTTATAGACCATCCATTTAATAAATATTAGATGTGTGGGTTAGACTAAATTTTTTCTACTTGAAAAAGACAGAGAAGATGTTCTTTCCAAAAAGTTCTTACCTTTCCACACACAAAACTTCAAAGTTAACTTCAAGCCAATTCACAAAAACCAGAGAAACACCAGAACCAGATGCTTATGACTGTTAAAGTCACAATATAGGATCAACACCAATCTTAACAAGCCCAAACTCATGGGGAGAAAGAGACACTACTAAAATTTGTAGGTTAGACAGCTCCTACAATGGAGCATCAGAGAGCTCTCCAAAGCCATGCTCATCCCTCTCTGCCAGAGGCTCTCATCACACAGTCCATTTCAGCAGTGACTCAGCTGTAAAAACCACAGATCATGGCATTTTGAAAAATAATTAACTCAATTAAAAAGATACTTGATACTTTTCAGAAACCAATGGGCTATTGCTGACCAGCCTCCGGCCCCTCGTCAGGTTATCCTTTCACAAGTGCCTGTTTAAAGATAAGACACTTTTTGGTTTGATGCCACAGAACCAAAGGGAGATGAAAGAAGGATTTTATAGCAGACAGCACAGGGTGGCTCAGAAAAGCAAGATGAAAAATCAATCTGGAAGCTAAAGCAGCTGTATTACTTCATAGAGACCTTGGAGTTTAGTGCTGTGATTATTCATTACACAACTTTGATAACAGTACTGGCTCACATCTTCATTCAAAATCAGCTTCTTTTTCCAAACCAACAAGCCTTACAGACAGCACTGAGAGCTGGTGACTGCCATCCCCAGGTTTCCATGACAGAAATGGGCAGTTTAAAACAAAACCTGTAGCAGAGGGGAAACTTCCTGACTCTCTGACCACACCTGATGAAGCAATAGAATACTGAAAAGTACAGGTCAGCTCTGCAGTCTTATTCCCCAGGGTCCAGCTCCTCCCCAACCCCCAGCTGAGCCATGCACACCCCACATCCTGTTTAAGTTTGCTGCTCTGGTTTCAGAGCATGACAAGCTTTTTCCACACCTTAAAGTCCGGCTTGATGCAAACTCAGCTTTCCATAGTCACGGCTCAGCAGTTCCCCTCCCCAGAACACACTCACTGCTCGAGTCTATATCAGTCCTGCACTCCTTGAGCAGCCCTGAAGGATGGCAGAACCTGTCCAGGCCCTCTAACCAGTCATTCTTTGCAAAAGAGACAAGTAACTCCTTGACAAGTCTCAGTCAGAGCCCACAAGTGCAAGTCTTTGGTTGCCCCAGGACAGCAGCACACGAATCAGAAGAGCTCACTCTTCCAAGGGCCTCTCAGCTGGTGCTCTGCTATTTGTGATCCCCATGGCTGGGCTAACAGACCAAGCTCAGGCACATCTGCTGTGTTTTATGCAAAGCATTTTTAAATCCCCTACCCTACATCTCTGTGTTTCTTCAGGATGGATAATCCCATTTCACACACACTTATCCAGATGAATGTTTGGACTTATCTAGACTGTGTGTATACACACACAGGCAGAGACACACATGTGGAATTTGTTTTCAAGAAATGAAGAAAATTCTACTCTTGGTTATTTTAAAGCAATATCCCCATTCATTTGGGAGGAAGTAAGAATGAGCTAGCATTAAGAAAACCCAACAAACCAACAATTAACAGTCACTGAAATGGCCAAAGAGCCACTAATGCACACTTATCTCACACTAGTTAGACCTGTAGAAGGTTTTGGCTGGCTCTTTCTTTATAATTTACCTCAGGAAGACAAAAGAGGACAAAAAAGAGCCAACATAACAAAGCCAAAGGAGAACATGCAGGCCAGAAAACAGATGTAAACACCAACACCATATAACTTTTTTCCCCCCTAATTTAGTGCTCTATTAAGTTAGTAATAATACATTTGTTTATCAGTGTTGGAGGGAAAAAGCTGATGCAAGATGCTGCAAGGCATTGTTTGCTGTGGCTCTGCCATTACCCAGAGCATGTGCAGCTCCAGCTGTACCTTCAGTGAGACCTTCACCTGGGAGCTCATCTAATCCCACTGCTTGAAACCCTTAAAACCCATCCAGGGTATACTAAACAAAATGTTATGTAAGTTTAAAACACATGAAGCAAGACTAATGATAATCACAGCAAAGAACATACACACAAGTGTTGAAATGCTTTCGAGACCTAATTAAGAAAAAATCTACCATCAGTACTTTTGCACCTCTGTAGTAAAAAAAGAAGCATACATTATTCTTGAAAATTATCATTTTACACCTGTTCATTAATTTAGCTACTGAATAGCATTAGAAGTGGCCATGACTAATTTCTTTTAAATATGTATTATTTTATTCAATGATATTGAAGCTGTTAAAGCATTTTATTATGAACTGAAATGTCCAGTTCATATGAAATTCCTTTCTTTCTTTAAATTATCAATGAATAATTTTAATAAAGAATTAACAGCAAAAACTGTCAGTCATGAATACAATGAGGATGAAAATTCACGGGAGATAAAAAGGAGTACATTGAATTACAGTGTGGAGAAGCAGACATTTAGGTGAACTTTGGCCTACCTTAGCCTGAGCCTTAATCTCCAATTTCTGTCAAGTGTGTACACACAGTGTACAAAAACATCCTTACACTGTCATGGGAAATGAATGAGCAATTTCATCTTATTTCCATCTGGCAAGCGGCTTTCCCAATTGCATTTACCAGTATTTGGCAGCAAAAGTAAATATACAAAAGAAATTAACTGCTTTGTTATTCCCTCTACCAGAGAGAAGAACTAGGGCTAGTACAGGAGAAAAAAATTAGGTGAACATACATTGCAAGGGATGTAAACTATAATTAATTGCACTGAATTTAGCCCCCACCCCCCCAAAAAAGACCCTGATGTGATATGACTTGGTAGAAATATGAAATAAGGAGCTAGGAATGCCACTGAAAGATTAGAAAGTAATTTGTAGCACAAAAGTTCAGTTAATTCTGTTGCAAAATAATAACATTTCTTGAAGTCTGACTAAATTAATCATCTTGGAATGCTATTGATAGACTTCCATTTTTGTGTCATTCCTAGAGGCACTCAAAACCAGAAACAAAAGTCAAATGAAGGGGGAGGAGGAGGAAAGTCAAAGTCTAAAAGTGGCAGTTCTTTTCCCTCAGCAATACAGACCCCCAAGGGTGCCCCTGGGTGTGCCCCTGGGTGTGCCCCCAGCACTGCCAGGCTGCAGTGCCACAGCTGGGGCGAGGCAGGGGCACAGCCCAGCCCCTCTGCTGCCCCTGCAAGGAGGGGAGGGCACAGGAACCGAGCTCCTGCTGCAGGCAGCACAACAAACATGGTGTGCTCCAGCCCAGCCACCCCGAGAACCTGCTGAGCACCAGCAAGGGCAAACGAGTGCCAGGATCTGTGGAATGCTCTGGTTGGAAAAGCCCTCTGAGATGATGATGGAGCCCAGCTGGGCAGCGTGGCCAGCACTAAGCCATGTGCTCCACGGCCACACCACTGTTGGAACACTTGCAGCACGCCCATGTCCCTGGGCAGCTTGTGCCAACGCCTGACAACCCTTTCTGGGAAGGAATTTCTCCTGCTATGAATCCAAACCTCCCCTGGTGCAACCTCAAGCTGTCTCCTCTGCTCCTGCCACGTGTTAGGTGGGAGAAGCAGAGCCTGGCAGCAGGGAGAAGGCACCACTGCAGGCTGAGCAGAGCAGTGCCCGAGGAGGAACCCCCTGTCCAGGGCTGTATCCAGGGACACCAGAGCAGATTCAATGGATCCCAGAGGAGAGGCTCTGGGAGATGCCACAGCCCCCACAACCCCCCCAGCCCCCAGCAGCTCTGCTGCAGGCCGTGTGTGTCATGCAGTCCATGAACTGACCCTAGAGTGGCTCGCCATCCAAAGTCATTTCTGGCCTCCACTCTGTCATTTGGGCTCTAACTCTGAAAACCAGCAGAGTTTCCCCAGATATCCAGAGAGAGATGCAGGAGCATCAGCAGATGCCAGCCACGCCCCCTGTCACTGCAGGCAGCAGCTGGGGGATCTCATGTTTATTCCCAATGCCACCTGGCATTTTTCAGTTCACCTAAAATCACTCAGTTACCAATTCCTGAAGCAAAATTAATTAAGTACTCCTGCTGTCACTCTGTCCTTTCTGCAATCAGAAGAGCTGAATACCTGGTACAGCAATAAAAAAAATTATTACAAAGCAAGCAATTGATCTAAAAGTGAATCTTACACTGAGCTCTTAAGATTAAAAAAAAAAACAAAACTAGCAGGGAGGAAAAAAAATGGAACTGCTTGCAATCTTGTATGTTTTTTGCCTAATTAATGTAATCAAGCTGAAGGAAGTGGCATCAACCCAACAAATTATGCTCTGTGGAAGAATAAAAAAGATCATAACTTAGTTTTACAAATTACTTTTCAAAAAAAAACCCACATAACAAGGGATCCACATTCCTATTAATTGTTCTTACAATTGATTGCTACTTTATTTGACCACCACACTTAATGACTACTATTAATTTAACATGAAATTTTCCTTGCTCTGTTAAAATTGCCCTAAAATGGTTGTAAATAGTCTAATTGTCAATCTCTAGCAAGAACTTGTGCAGCAAAGTTGTACAGTTAGAGTGGACCTGATTACCCACTCTGCATTGTGATGGCTTTCAGCTTTCTATCAACAGCCTCAAGGAGATGTCTGGGCCATAAAAACTTCAAAAAAAACCCAAAGCAAAACAACAAACCAACAACCAAAGCAACCCCTCCCCACAAACCCACAAAAAAATCCCAAATACACCCACAACTGATTTTGCCCCCTCTATTTACTGTGAAAGATGTTGCTTTTGCTGCAAGTAAAAGCAAATATTAACAATTCATGACACACAAATGGTCAGAGAAATACAGATGAACATTAGAAATCAAACAACAGCAGGCAAGGAAGGATTAAACTGAAAAAAATCCTCCATGGGCCTAATTTACTGTGTTGTAGATGTTCTGGAAGAGGCTGGAACAAAACCCAGTAGCCTTTTC
>JACBWW010000045.1:6269744-6287360 GCA_020086605.1 Lanius collurio | reverse complement strand
AGAAATAAAATTCTGCCTATAAAGCATTTCTAATTTCAACAGTCACATGGCCCAGTTATATTTTTTTCCTCTGACATCAGGCCACCATCACCACCAAAATGAGACAGGACAACTATAATTATTTCCCAGATTATAACTGATATGTTTCTTATCTATACAATTGTCAAAAGGTAAAAAAAAATTACCAAGGCTGGGGAAAAAAAAAAATCAAACTAAATGTCATTAAACTGCTGTCATATTTTACCAAAATTCTAACAAACTCATTTTTCTTTATTACTATGAGAAGTCTAATAAATAGATCTCTACTGATAGTTCACCTACTACTCCCCTTGATTAAGGCCATAAAAGGCTCATCTTCACAAACAACCACACCTACAGGAATCCCCTTTTCCAAAGGAACTCTCCAAATTATAAAGCCAAGATCCCAAGATCCAAAAATCATTCTACACAGTCAATAAATACTGGTATTTAATGGAACAGCCTGAAATATTAAAAAAGGAGTGATAAAATGATTTCTTCTATCACTGTGATATCTGACATTTAACAATCCTGACTAAATATTGAAGCATTAAGTAAAATACACATCTCCAAACAGACATTTTAGTATTCTCTTTTTGAAGCATTTCTCTGTCATCAAGGCTTTAAATAAACACACATGCAAAACTCTTTAACTCAGACATATCTAATTCCCAAATCCCTCAATTCCTGAGTGTGATGTGGCACATCCTGGTTATACACTCTGACCCACACAATGCTTTATATCCATTGCCTTAGGAGAGCAGAAATTTGATTTTATGTTTAGTTAAAAGAAATCTATTCTCCTATTTAGAGGAAAAAAGAAAAAAAAAAATAGTGATTAGCTGGTATTTCTTGCTATATTAAGCCAGGAGAACTCAAAAAAGAAACTCTCATACCAGGTCCAAAACAATACCTGACAGGGTAAAAGGATCATTTTAAAAATAATTGGGAAATGATCTGTCTTCATAGACTCCATTAATTTCAATAGTAGAAATAAGTGCCCCACGAGGTTGACTGGTAATCACAGCTTTGATAGCTGATCAATAAAAATTAGGATAAAAAGATAAAATTAGTCTTCCATAAACAAACATTTCAAACTCTGGCTTTGTGGTGGATGGTATCAAACAAATCTAATCAGTTGCATGTAATCCATACTAATCACATGCCAACACAAACATTTTGGCCCCGTGCCGAGGCTCCTGCAGCCTTTGGAGCAGAATTGCTGGGGTTAAGCAGCCCCATGAGAGGGCAGTGGCTGCTCTGGAGCAGCCCCAGGCTGGCACAGGAGAGGCACTGCCCACCCTCTCCATCACAGCCACCAAAGATCACTGAGCTCATCCCAAGAGGTTCAATATCCTGGGACACTGAAAGGGTTCTGGCATTTTAATGAGAGTGTGAAAAACCAACAGCAAGGGGGGCATTTGGTGACAACCAAATCTGTGAGTGCCCCTCAGTAAATGAGGCAGATGCAGTGGGATTTTTGGGGTGGTGGCCAGCATGGATGTTGTACTGTGGGACTTCTGTGGATCATGCACAATTATGGTCTGCCTCTCTGGGCAGTCTTTGAAAACACAGAGAAATAAATATAAATTAGCTATTAATGAGACTTTCAATAAGAGAAAAAGGAGGTAGCAGACCAGGAAGACAAAAGCACCAGGGTTAAGACTCTGGAAAACAACAAATCCGTTTGAAATACAGAAAAGCCCAACAGCACAGCTTAAAAATGCTGAAAGATCCTGAGTTCATTGAGGACAAAACACAATGAAGACTTTACTATATGTGTAAAGATGTGACTTCTGGCTTAGAAAAAACATCAACTGCTGGCAGCTGAGAAGTATCTCTGTTTAATCAATTCTGTGTACATCAAGCAGCAGACATTTAATATGTATTTCCATGTATTTACTCTTCTGCCTGAGCATCTGCTCTCAGTCACCTGCTGAAGATAAAAGACAGGGCTCAGCCAGCCTGAAGTCAGCCCTGGACAGTTGTTTATGTTATTACCAACTTAGAACAGATTTACTTAAAAAGCTTTCTTGGGGTCCAAGCACCTCAAAGTGTTCTGAGCTCACCCAGGTGCTCACAGAACACACAGGTGATGATTATCTGCCTTCAAGACACACAAGATAAATTACAGATAAATTAATGACACATTACAGGATTACTTTTAGGGGAACCTACAGAGCACTAAATTCAGCTGCTTGCATTGTAGCAGCCTAAAACCAGTGCAGGAACACACAGCTCCAGTCCCTCACCTTCAGCAGCATCACTGGGCTCCACTGTCACCTCAGCACATCCTGGGCACATGCACAGACAGGATCCACTGTAATTCTAAATTTAGCAGCTGCTGACCTTTGGTGTTACCAACACAAGCAAAATCTGGCTAAAGTGATTCATTAAGAAAGCAGTGAGTCTGTGCTAATGATCCAAATCTTAATGAAACTACAAAAAAATGTCAAAGAAAACCTTGAAATTTACTCCACAGGTACTCCCATTCAGAATATGCAACTTAATGATACTTCCACACTGACTTTTACCATGTGGATTTTTTGCTTTCAGAAAGCCTTTAAGCTGCTGCCTCTTCACAGTGGGGAATTATGCTGTAGCAGTACTCTACAATAATTACATTCCCACCTTACAGAACAGAATAAAGCAAGTGAAAGGAAGAAGTTTCAGAGACATTTCAGTTTCTCACGTTGCACAAGATGTGCAACAGTCCCACAATACAGAGTTGTAATTTCAGCTTTACATCCTTTCCAGATGATTACTAAGTAATTCAAAAAGCTGATACTTTTGCTATTATCAGTACTAATGCCTACATACATAGTATTTTCAATTTCTCAATGAATTCAGAAACTTAATAGCATGATTGTTAACTTTTAATCCTTTAGATAGCTTTTGAATGACTCTCTCTCCCAAGAACCTTTATTCATGCAGGTAACAGAACTATCCTTACTCTACTATAAATAGCAGAAATTCTTGCAATAGCAGATACTTTGTCCAAAGCATCCTGGACATTACAGTAAAAGCAACTGTCACTCCATGTCAAAAGCAGATGACATTTTTTGGGAATATTTTTGGTCAGTAGTAAGAAAGGTATGTGTGTTTCAGCACATAAAACATAAAACCCATGGAGAAGGCATCATTTGTCTACAAATACAGAATCACTGCAGGTCAGCACAGTGAGCATCTGGAACCAGACCATGAATCAGACACATTTTGTCAGTTTACGCTTTTACAGGAAAAAAAAAAAAATATCCCCATTCTATTTCTTTTGATAGAAAGTAGATTTAGGAGGAAGTGTAGGATGTGCAAACCATGGTTCTGCTGAGAGATGCAGGGGACATCTCCTTATTACAGACTTGAAAGAACTATTTTACAAGTAAGACCATAAATTCTGCTTATAACCATGGCTTTGTTTACAGCAGGGCTTTATTTATTTAAGCAAATACATTGTTATTCCTAGAACTCTGCTGGAAGTTTTAAGGAGAGTGAAATATTGGTGCATAGTCTCTTTAATAGTCAGCACCAGCTGCCCTGGGAAGTAGCTGGTCTGTTCTTCTCCCTTTCCTCTCCACTTTTTTATTCTCCCCCTGCTTCACTTGGGTCACAAATTCCCAGCCAGTGCTCAGCTGAAGAACCTGCACTGGAACACTCAGCTGGAGCTTCCTTTACCACCACTGAGGAAGCTGCCAGAAAATGTATCTACAGCTACAAATACATCAGAGGGCAAAAGGAAGTGTTTTAAACCACTCAGAACTACTGAGCACAGGCCTAGAACTGACAAGGAACCAACCTCCAACTCACCAGCAGTGTATTTTATATACAGATATAAATTGTTATATGTGAAAGAGAAGCCACACTTTAGGAAAATCACCACTGTGGATAATCTTAACACAGTTCAGTGACCAAGGGATTACTGTTAAATCCACAGAATGACTTAATCATATAACCACAGAATGGTTTGGGTTGGAAGGGAAAAGCCATCTTGTTCCAAGCCCTGCCATGGGCAGGGACACCTTCCTCTAGCCCAGGTTGCTCAGAGCTCCATCCAACCCAGCCTTGAACATTCCCATTGAGAGGAACCAGCTTCATATTAAACAGTTTTAGAGTATCTAACCTAAATTCCCATAAAAATGCAGTTGCATACTTGAAGAACAACATCTTTTGCAGGTTATTCTGTTTTGACATTAGAGAAAGCATTCTTCTCAGTCTATTCTCTTTATTTATTCATACAGAAGGGGTTTATTCCAGGACTATAGATTTCTATTTGTTTAAAAACAAAACCCGTTTCTTTTTGTAGCTCAACACAGATTCTTTTTTCAATTCAACTTCTGAATTCCTTTCTCATGGAATTCACAGAAAACATACTCTCTGTAAGAGCATTATAGATCAAGACTACTTCATGAATGTATTCATATTTCATGCTAATTAGTCTTTGCACACATCCCTCTCGCTGCTGTGCTGACTCCACGTGTCTCTGGCCTCAGCTCCTCGTTAAATGTGCTGGGCTTTATTTGAGCACTGCATCACTGAGACTCAGGTCAGAATGCAGAGCCTGCCTTTCTTCCCCTGCTGGATTTTATCAAGCTGATAACACACAAAAGCTCCAGCTCCTTAGAAAACGAGGCATGTAGGAGGTACAGAAGGTACTAAGTGCTACCAGTTATCACACAGCAGGCTGGAATTCCAGACTTCTGGAATAGGTGGGTAATGAACATTTGTCTGTGTGTCACCAGCAGTGATTCTTACACTTCCCTAATGGGAACCTCCAAGACCTTAAATGTAAGAAAAAACTCACTGCACCAATTTCCTTTGTAGGAAAACCCAATGCCTTTGAGAGTTCACTTTCCCTTGGCTCTTTCTTATAGTCACAAGTGCTCTTCCATCTTTCCTCTTCAAGATTTCTTATTTTCAAATTCTGAGAGCTCAGGTACAACAAATAAACACATGAATTCTGTAAGTAACCACCTAAAATGTCAGGCATTTTAACTAAGACAGCTCAGTCACAACATTGTTATAAATACAGAGTAGAGCCCTTTTAAGACAATACATGTCTGTCCTCACTCCAATTCTATTTAAACTCCTTTAAATTCTGGTGAAGTTTTCTGACAAAAGTACTAATTGAAAGCTGCAGAAAATCTGAGCAGCAGGGGCTTTGTTACCAATATTTTTCAGAAGTTTTTCAGTGCCAGAGATTTCTTAACCAAAAGATGGCCTTGCAGCAGGCACACACACCAGGCACAGCCTCTCCAATCTCAGTTTGCCACGTGGCACTAAAAAGGCAGGTGGATAATCAGTTTGTACCAGCAGAGCTGCTCCAGTCACCCAATAACCAGCAGGATTCCTTATTTCAAGTCCCTGCTCCTCAAGTCTCCAGTAGGGAAGTCCAACCTGTCCCTAGTGATGTTCCAAAAGGGTTAAGCACTGCCAATTAAAGTAAAACTGAGGGAATGGCCCCTACATTAGAGCATCTGACCTGGAATCAGAACAGACAGAATGCTGATTCTGAAAATGAACTCCATCTCTACAGGAATTGTGCAGAATACATTAAGCTGTACCTCCAAGCAATCCATGAATAATGACAGCAGCTTTCAAACAGCCCAGACCTGTCTCCTAATCTGGATATAACTGAATTGGCACACAGACTGTTTGTATTTGATTTTCTGAAGGTGCAATTATTGCAGTTCTTTATGTACTGCTGACTAAGATAATGTCCAACCTTCTCTATCAGAACCCTCTCATGGAAAACAATGCTCTGAAAAAACACCAACTCTGCTGCACAAGAAAGCTCCAGGAATAGCAAACTGGAGATCAGCATAATTGCACCAACCTCAGGCATCCCTCTTTGGTTTCCTCCTTAGGACTCCACCACAGAGCTTTTAAAAGCAGAGGCCCAAGAGACACAATCAAAACATTCCACAGCCTGGGAGCTCCAGTGAAGTCCCTGCCTCTGTCCAACCCTATGGCAAGAGCATTCTGAAAGCATTATTTATATAAGATTTTACAGGAAAAGAAGACTATAAATAAAATAGCACAACTGAGACTGCATCTAACTTCTGAGAAAGTCTAAATAGATTTATTTTTTTTTAAATCTGGGGTATTCTTCATTCACTGTCACATGATGAAAACAACTACAGTTAGTAGGTAACAGCAACAGGACATGTATTCTACATAGATTTTTTTCAAAATAAATTGTTTTCTTAGTGACTCCACATTTCAAAGCACCTTTGACATAGAAATTAAGTTACTGAAAAGTGTGTTAAAATGCTATTTGAAATAAAATATTAAAAATTAATATTTACAATCTTTATCTCATAACTGGAACTTTTTCTTTTGGACCCTTCAGAACACTACTCTCATATCAGTCCTTTTGTCCCATGATAAATGAAATGGGTCCTGATGCTTTTGAAATAAGACTTGGACTCTAAAATAACTAAGATTGTTTAATAATTTTTTAAAATATTATAAAATATATACAAATACAGAGACATACAGATACAAATCTATGCTAGATGGCAGCAATTTCAGGCAGTGGTTTATTTAAAGCATACAAAGCTTTGTTCACCCCTGAGTTTAACAGTTTACCTACTGGATAAATCCAGTGGAGAAGAAAAGGAAGAAATGAAAAATGGCAAACTAATAACTCACTCCTTTTTTATGGGACTTGAATTCATTCTGTTGCTGAAAAACAACAATTTCAAATACATTCAAAGATGAAAACAAAGCAATCTGCTGCACTTCTGTGTGAAACAAGTGAGGACTGATGACCTACACGTGCAGTGCAAGGAACACCCCTGTCACACAGCACGGGGGGCCCTGCACTGCAGACTCATCTTCCTGCCTTGGATTGCATCCTCCTGCAAAGGAGGGGCTCAGGAGGGAAGGGAACCAAACAGACACAGCCTGAATAATCAGCAGACCGAGGGAGCCACCTGCAGTTCACAATCCAGAAGCAAATCCACGAGTTCAGAGGTTTTTCTTCCTTTTTATGTTGACAAAGCAGTGCAGGGAGCTGAAGCAGTGCAACACAGCCACACTTAATACCAGAGATTTCTGCATTAAACTGAGTCTTGCTGTCTCACATCCACAAGTACAGCTGTGCTGGAGGAAACTTGGCCAAAGCTGAATCCATTGAAAGCTTGCAAATGGGAAGTTCTCTGATGAATCAGATAGAGGCTTCTCAGCACACCAAATTCAAAGCCATTTTTCACAAGTACTAACTGCTGCCCCTTGTATTTACAAGTACCAAATGCAAATGAATGCAAACAGTTTTCCTTCAAGTTTAAGGGTGCACTAACACATGCATTATATATATAAAAATCAAAACCTGAAATTTTGTTCATATTTTGTTCAGTTACAGCTTACAGGAAAGTTTGTATTTTCTCTTGTCCCTTCCCACTCAAAATTCCCATCATGTGAATAATATAACTCAGCTATTAAGACCTTGCTTCAGTTTTGGAAACATATGAAAATAATTGTTGAATTGTATTTTAAAAGTCTAATTGCAAAGCAACAGAACCCTGATCGAGAAGTTTTCCCTTGAGGCAAGTTGGATGGATAATGAATTCTGTATTGGAACAATCCCAGTAGTTACAGACTATTATGTACTAATTACTACCTTTACAGATCTACTGTACACATAATTAATTTCTTCAGAGCACTACTATCATTCTTGACTGGCAAAATACACAACCTAAATTACAAGAGCCAGAAATGAACATGATCCTTTAGGGAGAAGGCATTAACTTGCTTTGCAGTGTTTTGCAATTAGACAATCAATCAAACAGGGAGGAGGGACTTTGATAGCAGCAGGCCCAGTACTGAGCACTGTCCCAGTGTGATCTGAGGCCAGGCTGGGTCACAGCCCAACTGCAGGGACACAGCACTGCTGGCCTTCACCTGCTCCTCTCAGGAGACACTCCAGCATGCAATTCTACATGGATTTAATGCTCCATAAATGAAATAGCAACACTGGGAGCTTTCTGACTTCCTACTCCACAAAGCACTGAAGGACACGACAGTGCTGCTGGGGCTGTCTCTTCCACTGGGGGCCAGAGACAAAATTTCCTACCAGTTAAGGGACAAAAAGTTTGGTAAAAGAATGCTCAGCATAGTAAGACCTGCTTAAATGATTTCATCGATTTCAGCAGGTTCTTGACAAGAACATGAACACTTTAAACTGCTAATTTCAGTTGTTGGGGGTTTTAGAACATTCTACAGAATTAAATCATAAATGACCCCAACTCTATCAGTAGACCAGGATTCCTGAGATGTGTAACCACACTGGATTACCAATTAATTTACTAAGCAAAAATTACTGTTCCACTTCATGACAATATTTCCCCCCAAAAGCACCACTTCAGCTCTGGCTGCACTCCCCTAAAACAGACAGCACTCAAACAGCAAGGCAGCTCAGAGCTTAGTGATAACCAACATTAAGTCCTAAAATAAAACTATGTTAAATGAGAAAAATTCACCAAGTTACCTTCATCTGGGCCAAAGAGTCATGAATAGAACTCAGAGGTTTAATCAAATCTCAGTGCTGCAGCTCACACAGAATCACAGATTTTTAATAAATGTCTACACTACCATTTCAGTTACAATTCCCAGTGGCATTCCAAAACTTCAGAAAACAAGACAGTAAACACTAAGTCATCACAACTGCTTCTGGCAATTGTCAGTTTGCTTCCACTCATCCATTTGTTTGTTTTATGTGCTGACTGTGCTCTTGAGAGAGCATCACACACGGCTTTATTTGGCTTTTTATCACTCTCCCATAATGTACTAGGAGACCACCTCAGGAAATGGGACTGAAGCAGAAGGGAAATCTGATCCCAGATGATGCCTGAAATAAGTACTTGGGGCATTACTGAGCTGCTTGTGACTCTTAAGGAAAAATGGGAGGAAGAATGGTGAACATCATTCCAGGTTTCTCTTTGCAGACAGCAGCTGCAGGAAAAAAGTTGCTTTTGGAAGGCAATTTTTTGGGTCTGTGCTGCAACCACACGCTCCAAGAGTCTTTTTGGCTTCTAGTAGGTTTCCAAATATAAAAAAAAAACAAAACAAAACTTGAACTCAAAGACAATTCAGCCTTTCTGCAGGAGTCAGCCAAGTAAGATTTCCATATCCTGAGTACTACACAGCAGTGTTTTTGATGTGCATCCTTTGCTTTGGCCTCTTATTTTCTACAATCATTACCTGAGAACTACACCAGGAACAAGAGGAAAAATATCTGCAAGGCTATCCCTACACTCCTCAGTGAAACTATGTGAGTTTCTGTTGTTCCCAGTTTCAGAACTGTGGGACTGTGTCAACCAGAATTTCTTCTCACAGGAAACTGTCAGCTGTATTAAAATTTCAAGAGGGTTTTTTCAGCATTTTTAATGAAGAAGCTTTTCAGGAATACAGAAACATTTCTTCAGATTTCTGATGAAAGAATTCAGCTCAAGGCAGAAGCTTCTCCTTTTCATTAAGGAGGGGGGCTCATGCCATGGTGTCACCTGCTGGGCATCCTTTTGCTGTCACACTGGAAGAAGTGACCAATTCCACACCATTTTACCCTCGCTGCAGTGCTAGGAACCAAGAATCAATCCAACTTTGCCATGGAAAAGAATGTTCAATTACTGCAAAGGATGTTTTTTGTGTTACTGCATGGAATATCTGAACATTTAGGCCAGAGAGTGGTTCTCAGTTGTGCTGTAAAAGGAGAATTCTAATGGTTTAAATTCAGTGACTGCTCAAAGGAGCGTGAGCTACAATTGGAGTGTGTATGTATCTTATGAAAAACACAGCCATGAGCAACTCTTTGAAGAGGTTTCAGAAGAACATGGGGAAAAAAGACATTCAGAAACAACTCACAGAAACTCAAAAATCAGTTCAAGAAAGTTATAGTCGTGAGAGCCCTTCCTGAGTTCATCTTTCTTACACTGCATTAGAGAAAAACCACTGCTCTTATTCCTGAAATTCTCACCTAGGAATAATAATGCAAATAAACATGAGTTTAGGATCAGAAATTAAATTTAATTATAATTTTATTAGAAAAAAATTCATATCTGTCTGCAACATACAGTGCACTTTTAAAAGGTATTATTGCAAAAAGGTTCCTCCCCTCATGCTGGAAAGTGAAGGAGGAGCAATTCTTATAATAGACTTATGCTTAATATAGGTCTTAAATCATGTTTTATATTATGCCTAATATATGTTTTAAATCATCTTCCTGCTACAAAACCATCATATAAATTCCATGGTATTGCATAAAGCATAAAATAAACTGCCATTGCAGTTTTAAACATAATAAAAGCACAATAAAGAGTAAAGTAAGAATATACCTTTCATTTGGGTTCCAAAGGTAAGCGCCAATTTTGCAAACAGCTCTGGGTCTTCAAATTTATCTTCTTCAGCTTTTACCCAAAAGCTGTTTTCTCCTATTTCTTGAGGTTCAATCTGAAAGAAAAGCAGCATCCCCAGTCAATAAACAGTGTTTTCAACAGCCAAGGTAAAGCAAGTGCTGCAGAAGTTCTGTGATAATGGGGCTGACTGAAGTCTGGCCCCGCTCTGGGATGTTCTCACTGCTCCCTCCTGTCCCAACCCCATGGGCTGAGCTGCCCCCTGGCACTCCTGCCTTTATTGTTTTCCACATGGGCCTCGTGTGCCAGCTGGGTATGAATGAGTTTCAGCCCTCCCTCGATTCCCTTCCAGGGAGCCTCCAACTGCCCAGCACTGACACACCCCCTGCTGCCTGAGAAGGGGCTGGGACAACTCACCAGGACAGGAACTGCCCACAGACACCTTGCAGAGACTCAGAATTCAGTCTCCACTTGCTATGCCAAAGGAAGAGAATGCTCTGCAATATGGAAGCTGAAAGACAGCTTGATTTCTCTTACATGACTCAGAACTGCTATTGGTTTTCAAAATACATTCCTCCAACATTATTAATTATTGTTTATAAATTTGTTTATATGCCAAGTAATTTCCAAGGGCTATTTAACTCCAAGATGATATGCAGGGAACTCAGCAATACTACATTTGTCAGCCTCACCCCCATCTCCCTACAACACCTCCACCTTTCAGCACTGCTTTACCACCAGCTCCAGGGAAGACATTTTAAAAAACTACCTTAATCCAGCACTAATGGGGAAGACAGTTACAGCAAAAGGGACTAAATTAAACAGTAAGAATTTTATTCCTCGAATGATTGCTCCCTAAAAGTGATGATCAGACAGACTTCCCACTTCCTCAGGAGATCCCTGGCACCATTCCCAGAGCACTTAAGCAAAGTGTCCATCTGCAGCTCCCTCCCATTGTCACAGGCAGTGTTCACAGAGACACTTTATAAATCATTCCTATAAACTCCCCAATGCAACTGATCACAATGGAATTGCCTGCAATTACCAATATGCATTATAAAATAAAAGCTTGCTCTTCTGTGTTTACAGGACAGCAGTCTAGGTCTCACAGTTACAAAACTCCCACAAGTGCATCCTGATCTAGTCTTTTCTCCCCAAGATACAATTAATTCCTTTTCCCACAATAAAGAAGGAAAGTTATCATTTTATGCAGATTATTTTATAATAATAACAAAGATTTTCAAACTTAAATTTTTAAATTTATTTAAATTAATATACTTAAAATATTGTTGGATGTTTTCAATATCCTTCTAGTTAAATATACTGAAAGTCTGTTTTTAAACTACCACAGCTAGATACACATCCAGATTGTTTTAGCACATCTCCAATATTTTGAAATCATTTGAAATCATTGAAGCACTAATTCCTCTGCCAAAAGAAGCTATAAATTGGCATGCCATGCATTTCCACACAGGTTCTCTCTCAACCTTCCGGATTCCTCTTCCAAAATTTGTGAAATTATTCTGCTGTTTTGTTACTTCAAAGAAAGAGCCATTTCATGACTCAACACTTCAGAATTTAGAGGAAGCCAAAACCTAAACCTATTTCTTTAGAAAGACAATTACCATCACTTATTCAAAAATATCAGAGGGCAGTCTAGCTCTCCCTTCCAACAGTAAATTTGTGTCATCATTAGTTCTTGAAAGGTTTTGCCTGAAGTGGTATGGTATTTATTCAGAAATTATACAAAGCAATTTACATCCAGCATTCCACAGCACCCAGCCCCATCTGATTGTGCTTGTAGTTTACTGCTCAAGTAATGTTTATATTTTCAGATGGTTTTAAAAATGAAATGTGATCAAATACAACCATGTTAAGACACTGGAAGCTCATGGTGCCCAAACCTTTCCCATGAGCAGTCCCATGGCTCCTCCCAGTGGCCACAGCCCGGCTCCAGCACATCACTAATTGAGAACAACCAATAAATACCTTGGATAAGTAACCAACAAGTAACATTAAGGCTGATATCAGCACTCTCTGAACTTACAACTGCATTAACATCAGGAATTCAAAAAGCTGGTTTGTTTTGCTAGGTATGTGTGAAAGCTGCTTCAAAAGCATTTGGAGATAAATATATATTTGTATACAACTTCATGCAAAGCTGCAATTCACTGCACCTGATACCATGGATTGGAAATAAGGTGGCTTCCTGGGACACCTGGTAGCACAAGTTCTGTCAAGAGGAATCTCATTTAAAAATCCATCCCAGTGCACAGTACCAAGCATGTCTGTGAAGTGAAGGAGGGGAAGGAACCTCAGCTCCACAACTCCTGCCATACCTTGGACCAGTTGATTCTCTTCATCGACACTTCCAGCTTATACTTCTTTTTCTCCTTCATCCCATGTGGCAATGCTGGGATCACTGGGAAGGGAGCAAAGGGAACCCCTCCAAGAGGGGGTGGCATTGGGGGCCCCCCAAAAGGCGGTGGTGGAGGGATGGCTCCTCCGGGCAGAGGAGGAGGGGGAGGAGGCCCTGCACCCCCGGGCAAAGGAGGAGGGGGAGGAGGCCCTGCTGCCCCAGGGAGAGGAGGAGGAGGAGGAGGAGGCCCTGCTGCCCCAGGGAGGGGAGGAGGAGGGGGCACACCGGGCAGAGGTGGTGGAGGTGGGATGGCTGCCCCGGGCAGAGGAGGCGGCGGTGGCAGCGATGGAGCACCGGGTAAGGGAGGAGGGGGAGGAATTACTGCTCCACCAGGCAAGGGAGGAGGAGGAGGAATTGCTATTCCTCCAGGTAGTGGAGGAGGAGGAGGAATTGTTGCTCCCCCAGGTAGTGGAGGAGGAGGAGGAATTGTTGCTCCCCCAGGCAGCGGAGGAGGAGGAGGAATGGCTCCACCAGGGAGTGAAGGCGCTGGAGATGCTGGGACGTTGTCACTTGGGAGGGCTGGAGGCATTGCTGGGACCTCTGTCAGCTGGGCTGCCAGGCCTGGACCCTGGAACAGAAAAGAGGAATTCCTTTCAGCAGTGACAGGAGGCTGTTTGATACAAAGCTGAACCAACCAGGATGGCTTGTAGTCAACTGCACCTCAAGAGAAATGCAACTGTTCTCCTATTTAAATGAGAAACAATATCAATAGATTATACCACGTGCCATAAAACTGCCAAGTAAACTGAATAACCCCGCATTTTTATAAAAACAAATTGTTTCAATTTTAAAGAAAATTTAATAGTAGCAGTAACATTTAAGTGAACAAAACAGCATTTTATTTCTTACCAATGCACAAAACATTTATCCCACTTAAGATACCCCGGCAAGCTGGGGCATCAGAGATGAGAACAACCATGCTGAATTTTAACAACACTCCTCTGCTGGTGGAAAATTCTCCCCAGCAATCAGTGGAGCAGCTACTGCAGTTTAAGAGGTCCCAGACATTGGTAACAAACAGGCAAACTGGCAAGAAGGAAGCAGGAACAGGAGTGTCTGAGTCTCCACCTCACTGCCCAAGTAGGAAGTGAGATCATGGGCATTAAGATACCAAAACTGAAGATAAAAAAAGGCAACAGGCAGACCTTGCCTGGCATTGAAGGAGTACAAAAGAAGCCAGGCTGAGGCAAAAGCACCAAGTCATAATATCTGTTAGTTCCTAAAGGGTATAAACGACTGTCTAAAACCCAAAGCTAGTGTAAAAATAAAAAAGGCTAGGCTAATATAAAAATATAAGAGTAAAAAGATATGTAAAATCAAAAGACTTTAAAAATAAAGACTTCCAAAACAAAAACTTTCTGCAAAACATACAGAAGCAGAAATGTGAAAACAAACAAATACTTGCAGGGAAAAAAAAATAGGGCTGGATTCAAGATTTTTATAGCCTAAGGAACATTTTTTCTCAATAAAGCAGGTATCTGTGACAGGCTGAACATAGTGCTATTTCAAAAATGTTACCCCCATTAACTATCCTCAGTAACCTATGCTAGCTGCAAAACAAATCAATGCACCTGTAACACACATTTCAAACCCCAGAGAGACAAGAGACTCCAGGGCAATTTCTTTTCAACTCCTCCTCAAAAAAAAAAAAATTACCTCAGCTGTGGAATTTAATGTGATACAGTTTTATTACCTGGGTCCGGAGCTGTTTGACTTCTGTTTCAAGTTCTTTGATTTTCTCTTCTCGTTTCTGAAGCTCAGCTTGTGCCTCTTGTCGAGCCGTGAACTCCTCATCAAACTGCAAGGATTTAACCAAAACAGGAGAGTTTGTCCACTCATGGCAATGCCAGAGGCTATATTGGCAGGAACTCCTCAAACAAGATCACAGCTGGAGCAACTGATGCACTTCTGACTTTTTTAGGAGCATTTTTCTAATATGCTCACCTTTAGTACCACATGATTTCTTCCATCAGTAAGTCAAGGACAGAACCACCCACATCCAGCTACTCAGTAAAGGTTTTTCCCCTCAAGAGAACACTGCAGACTTGTCAAACCAAACTCCAGTATCCATCTATTGCAGCAAGCCTAAATTCATTAAAATTAAATCTGCAATTATCATGTTCAAGAACATGTACTGCCTTATGGCCTGAAAATGTCTTCTCAGACCAGAAAAAAACCAAAATTTTGAATGATCTCAACACACACCTCCCTAAGACATGAATGTCAGTACTACTGCAGCTAATACAGCACGTTCATTCTTTTTTTCAACAAGCTTATACCTGCACTTTAGGTATTGAATTATGACTATTTCAGGACAGAAGAGCAACAAGTGGAATTTCCCCATCAGTTATCTACAGCAGAGGACTGCAGCTGAGGATATGGACAGTTAATCCCACTCAGCTGCTTTTGATGTCAGACTCAACTGCATCTGAGCCTTGCACACACACAGGACCACCCAAAAGCCCCAGAGCTTTAAGTCAGAAAGCACATCCTGCCTGGGAGAGCCACTATTTCCCAGTTTTACCTGGGAAACAGATGACTGTATTCCTGTAAGGATTCTGTTCCACACCTTAGAGAGAACCCTTAGAGAGAACCATGAGTAGGACTGACCTTTCTGGAAAATTCTGCTGCTTTCTTTTCACTCTCTTCTACTTTAGCTTTGTCCACACAGGCATCTAGAATTTCAATAAAATACCACACACCAGTCAAGTCAAACATCACAGATCTGAGGTACCTCCCAACCATCATGAGCCCATGAAACCAAAGCAACAGATTGGGGTTTTTTTGACCCTGTCTCATTCCATTAATGGCTACAGCATTTGCTCTGGTATTTCTCAAGCACACCTGTAGCTTCCATGCATACTTCCAGAAAACTGGAAAAATTCACAGTCAGTACAAGTCTAGACAGAAGAACACAGAGAAAAACAAGATAAAACTGCTTAAAGTGTACAAACCAACAAGATGTGTAAAATTAATGTCCATCCTTCCTCTGTATTTAAAATCTGGGTCCATGCCACTGCAGTGCAGCACTATCTGTGACACACACTCCTCTATGATCTTGTAATACTGAGGTCTAAAACAGAAAACATTTATAAGACAACAAGAACATGAACAAGCATTTATGCAACTGGAGTTGGGGGGCAACTAACTCCTAATATCTGAATTATACACCTGCCAGCAGAAGTAACAAGTTCAAAGTCTGATTTATACTCTTACTTGTAAATATTCTGGATGTGGGACCTTGGCCCTGCTAAGACACCGAGCTGCACATAAGAGAAGTTTACACTGAGAACACCAGACACAAGGCATGTGGGAGTATTTCCATTATCAGCTGTACAACTTCCACATTCTTTGAAGCAATGAAGGTCTCAAACTTGAATAAAGTGCCCAAAAAGTTAAGAGGTTTTTGGGATTAGGGACTTGACTAAGGGTCAGGTCTTTGCAATAAGCATTATTATATTTACCAAGATCTTTTTAATACTAACATTGAGCAGAAAGACAAACAACACATTCTCAGAGAGACTTTTTAGGCATGATTATGAGCTACTCAGTTTACCAGGGTCTGGATTTCTACTCTTGTCCCTACTCCTCCCAAAAAATCCAACCTGGCAGCTGGCACTTACCGGACATAATAATCGTTCCTGATCAGAAGGAAGTGTTGGAGAATTGACAAGAAGTAATTTTCAGAAGAAGTGTCTTTCACCATGTTATACAGCAGATGAAATACTTCACTGACATCAGTGCAAACATGGTTAAGAAAATATGAATCCTTAAAAAACTAAATATTTAAAGAACAAACAAAAGACCAAAGAAACCCACTGCACAACAGAACAGCCACCCCACACAAACACTGCTCCCCCAGACATTTCCCATACTGTTCAACTAAAACCCCTCCTAAAACTTTAAATTTTGAACTCCTATCCTTAGCAGTAAATACTATTTTTCCACTAAGAATGCACACAGAATCTCTGTGCTCTATTTAACAGTCAGGACATGTTTCATTATTAGTCAGAACAACCAAACTTTACACTTAATGGTTTAGAATCCTGTAAAACTATTTCAGCCAAAGCTTTGTTTCCACTCTGAGCTGAGCCATGCTATGGGCAAGCACACACTGCTCAATCACTTCCATTTCCTAAAGATGACCATTACCTGTTCTGCAAAACAGCAGCATTACAGGGGATTTTATAGGCCTCTCATTGCTTTCCTCCACCTCCCTCTGCTGCCTCCTAGAAACTGCAAGCAGCCATTCTGAACCCAGGTCATTTAGAATTTACTGCTGCTTCACAGCTAGAAAAGGCACACATCTGAAGTGCTTCAGAACTTAAGAGAAATTTTGTTCCTTTTATTATCAAAATTCATTTTTCTTCAAACTTATGATCTTCCATGGGTATAATTTTATCCCTTCATGTATTATGAGACAGAGTTTAGCTTAATAAATGTTATTTATGAAAAATTAATTCAGTTCCCAATGACTTACATTTGACATGCAAATTTAAGCACTAATTATCTAAATATTTTCTAACAAAAAAAGGAACTGGAGAGAAATCTGCTTGACAAAGCCCCTGGTAAGACACACAGCTGAGACAAACAACCTGCACACAGAGCACTGTAATTTCCATTTAACAAAGTTCTGAAACGACACAAGTTATAACAGCACTTCCTTAAAGGATATTCCATTTCAGCTTTGATATCATTGAGACGATGTGACAGTTCAAAGTGGTCTTCATCTTTGTTCTCATCAAACACCCTCAGCTGAATATCAAGCTCATCATTTTCCTTATCTTTCAAGGCCTGTTTTTCAAGGTAGAGCATATCTTAATTTCTCCTTTT
>JACBWW010000045.1:6236848-6254744 GCA_020086605.1 Lanius collurio | reverse complement strand
TCTTTAGGAATAGTCATTCAATTTTCTGAAATCTAATGCTCAATATCCTTATAGGAATGTTATTTTGTCCACAACATTTGGAGTAAATTAGCATGCAGCGAGGAGTTACCATTGCAAATTAAGATGCTACAAAGACCTTACCACATCATCTGCCAAAGTTTTTATTTGAATATTCTATTAAAAAAAAAAAAAAACAACACACACAAATCAAAGAAAAAAAGACAGCGTTACCTACTGCTTCAGAACAAAGTTTATTTCATGTATTTAAAAAGCATTTGAAATTTCACCAAGTGTTCTAACAAAACTGCACACAAACAAACATGGAATCTGCTGCCTTTCCCATGGAAAAGCAAGCCTGCATCCCAGGGCAGCTCTTTTGAGTATCTCACTCAATACCCTGAAGCCTGGCAGCTGCAGCCCCCCCACCAGAGCACAGAAGGGCAGCCAGGGCCCTCAGAAGGCTTTCCAAAACCAACAGGGACTCCTGGACTCGTGAGGGCCTCAGCAGGGCCACGGGACACTCAGTCCTGCCTGGGAGCTGAGCACTGCCCAGGCACTCTGCTGGCCCCAAACCTCTGCAGCCTTCTGCAGGTTCCCCTGGACACTGAGTCAGGCCAGGCTGGAGCTGAACTGGCTGCAGACAGTGAACTGAAGATGCACAAACCACTCACTGCTACCTCGCCCTCCCTTCTGCCCCGTCACTTCTTCCCAAGCAGGAAAATCCTGCTGACAAAGGTCACCAACATTACATTTTCATTCATGGCCAAAAAAGTGACCCATATTGCACACCAATAGCAATAACCATTATCAAGGAAGCATTTGGCTCATGAACTTTGCTCAACTGACACAAAGCAGTCATGAATAGGAGTTAAGGTCTACAACTCTTGGGGGAAAGAATTTGAGTAGCATTCAGAAGTCCATGGTACAGTGGAGAGGACTGATCCTGGATCCCAGGTCAGTCCCCACACTGCCACTTGCTCATTCCCTCCCAGTGGGATCAGCCAATCAGAAGTACAAAAGCAACAAAAACTTAATGGTTGAGATAGAAAGACAATGCAATAACTGAAGGAGAAAAAAAAAAGAAAAATCAAATGATGTAAATGATGCAAAAGCCATCAGTTGGCACCAGCAGGCCAGTGCCTACCCAGCTTCTGAGCATCTGCTGAATTGCAGACTCTCCTCGTGCCCACCCTGCAGCCCTGCCTCTACTGCCCAGCACGATGTGACATGGTTTGGAATCTCTCTTTGGTCACTGTGGGTGAGCTGCCCTGGATGGAACCCCGGAGCCTCCAGAGCAGCCAGGCTGCTGCGGGGTGGCAGCTCCCAAGAACCAGTAACCCTGGAGACTGGGAAGGGCTGCTCAGCAAAAGCTGAAGCACTGGGTTGGGGTTTTTTTCTGTCAATGCTGTTTTGGTCACAAATCTAGGCCACAGCACCAGATGGGCTGTTCTGAACCAATTCCACCTGAGCTTAACCCAGTACAGACAGCTGCAAACCCAGATGTTGACATCAACCCTTGAGCTTCCAAACCACATCTCAATGCCCTTCCTTGCACCTCTCCTGTATTTTCATTGCCTGGACTTGGTATGGACTTTATAATCTTGAAATCAAAACTAAGATGTCCACTTAGCACGCTGGTAAATAAACCCTTTAATTGAGATTACAGAGAAAAATGAAGTATAAAGCCTAGCCCTGTTTTCAACCCAGAGACAGCCAGGCAATCAAGAAGTTCTGAAACTCCACACTCATTTTAGGAACTACTTGTACTAGATTTTTTTTCCCCCCCTTCTCATTTAAGTGCTGTCAATCTCTCCCAGAACCTGGAACAGGATCATCTACCCCATCTCTACACTTATATTGCATTTGTCACTCAAACTCCTCTGGGCAAAACATAGAATACTAAAACAAGATAGCACACTGCATTTTTTCAGACCTTGCCAACACTCTTGCCAGAGATCCTTCTGGTGCACAAGCTACACTGCTGCCAGCAGCCACTCAAGATAAGCAGCACATTTAACAGGTAGGAGAGACACTGCAAGTAGCTGGAGGCAAAGTCAAGGCAGCTCCGTACCTGCAGATCCTCACAGTTTTGACAATCTCTTGTACTAAGAAAGAAATCACACTTGCAGGCTGATTTCAGAACATAACCCAAAAGTAGTTTACCTCCCTAGAAGGAAGTGTAAGATATTGCAGATTTTGTAGTCCTCTAGCATTATTCTTTCAGCCATCTACGAGACAGAGCAACACAAGGCAGAAAAATCTACATTTTCCCTAGCTTGTTAAAGACACTGACTCCCTGTATTCAGGAGCAGTCCAAGGGAAAAGGTTTGGCAAAAATCCCTATGAAGAAACATTTGCAGATAAGAGATATCAAATTAACATTAATATGTATAAATACATACACAATTTAAGACAGTTGTGTATCATCTCTCTTTCCTAGTTTTTAATAGCAACACAAACAGAATTTCTTCAGCATCTATACCAAAGAACTATTTCCTACTGATTGACTTAGTTCTTTACTTAGAAGATTTAAGTGACAGAACTTCTCCCTTTCAAACATCACCTTTCCAGTCTATCAGTAGTTAATATTTTCTATTCACTCTTCCCAGTTTTAGTTTGCTGTATGTACCTGGCTACTTTCATAAATACAGACAGAACATGACAGTAAGGCCCACAAAAACAACAGCATATACCATTGCACTGCACCAGACCATTCTGTTATCTCAAAAGGTCTCAGCCAGGTTAATATTCAGAGTAACTGACATCTTGCACAAAAAATAGTAGAAAGATACTCATAATTCACTACATTTCTTCATAGAGAAATCACTACTTCCTCTTGCAAACAATGCAGGCTACAGCAGAGTCACATTCACAGAATTCAATTACTTGTGGTGATTGCATCAACTTTTAATACAAAACTCACAGCAAGTCTACTTTTTTTACACCTTTTTCTAGCTTTTGTTTTAATAAAACCTTCCAAATCACTTAAGCTGGCCATGAGGTGTAAACTGAGGTGCACTTACATGGACTGATGATAGTTAAGTATTATTTTGCCCTGCTCTTAATTGTTACACTCAGGAGTCTCCCTCTTGCCACAAAAACCAAATTAGCAGTAACTCCCAGTTCACCACATGCAGAATGAGCAATGATCAGCTGGGTAACTTCGAAACTTAACAGCAATCTTCACTGTCCAGGCAAATTGTGGTGTGCTGGGACACCCATTTCTGCCCACAGGCTGCAAGCTCAGGGAGCAGCTCCCACTGCTCGGAGCAAAGCTCATTTTCTAGGGGTAACAACCAGAAACTTGACCTTTTAACTTTGATGGTTTTGGTGTTTTTTAAACTGAGCTGATATTGCTGTTTTCTAACATTTACCTCAACACCTGCAAAAGCCATGGTAAAGCTTCACACAAGGACAAGTAGTTTTTAGTTTGCACACAAGCAGGAAGGGAATAACTTCCCATAGGAGCACCTGAACCAAGGGAGTTTAAAGGGACAAACCCAAAACTGGTTAATATTTGAAGTACAAAAAGTCATCTGCAACTTGAATCTAGGTCTTAGTCACAAAATAGAATTCCCTCCTACAACCTCTGTTCTTCAGTTCAGAGAATGAATAATGTTCCCATTAGACAAATTAACCATCTGTTAACATATTCAGTTTTGCAATTAAATCTAAAAAGGTATCTAGGAAATTGTGAAAAGATACCTCAGTCATAAAAGCTGATGTGCAGAAACCAGGGCTACACACTCATTTAGGCCTTTCAAGATCTTTACCCATGATGAAGCACACCTGACATTTTGTGAATTATATTTTTACTAATTTTATTACTGATGTCTGCTTTAGGATAATATTTTCCACACTTCAAGGAGCATTCACCATGCTTTCAGACAAACCTTGAAATGACTGTTTAATCCATCTGGCTGTCTCAAAAACACTTGAATTGAGCAACACCAATAGTTTTGTTACAATTGTTGTACATTTACATTTGGTCTATATGACACCATATGGAAAAATCTCGTTTGCCTTGCAGCTGTTTGCTTCACAAATTCCTTGGATATGCATTATTTATATTTTTAAACTAAGGCTTAACCTAGAGCCTGAACGTGGAGGGAAGCATTCCCTGGGGTTGTACAAAGCGAGAGCAAGGAGCACGTGCCGAAATGCAGATGGAGAAGTGTGGGCAGCACAATCCAGGGCTGTGCCAGGGCTGTGCCAGGGCTGTGCCAGGGCTGTGCCAGGGCTGTGCCAGGGCTGTGCCAGGGCTGTGCCAGGGCAGGATGGCACCACCTCCTGCAGGGAAGCTGCCAGCCCTTCCCAATTGCTCCACTCTTCCCCCCAGGACAGCGACCACCCACAAACGAGCAAGGCTCTAGAAATAAGACTGACAATTCCTCATGCTAATAAAGCCCGAGGGTCATCCTGGCTATAAAGCATTAACAGCAGAGGGCACCAACTCTTTAACTGCCTCCTGGGAGATGCCTCAGCACTGCTCCCCAACAGAAGGGGGGGAACAGCATCGGGAATGGCATCGGGAATGGCCCTCCCAAATGCCAGGGCCATCCCACACCGTGTGTCTGTGCAAGGGCCATGGAGAGACCCCAAGCTGTGGCCTGCTCTGGCCACACTGAAAACAGACGATGAGAGGAACTGAAAGAGCTTTTTCAGTTTTGTCTGACTGGCACATCACCATCACACTCCAGAAGCAAATGGACTGCTCAAAAAACTGTGCCTTCCCAGGTGACTTCAAAGAAGCTTTTACAAAACAGCAAATTAATCCAGAAATTGAATGAAAAAAACCCACTGTAAACAAACAAGTCCATTTCACCAGATTTGTAACTGAAGGTACAAAAGGAATTGAGGAAGACAACTGAACTTTTTTTTTATATGTAATTTGAAGCACAAACTGCCATTACTGTTTTGTAAAGTTTGTTTCAGACAATGATTTCTTGGTGCTCATTGATAAGTAAGCTTTAAAAAACAGAACAAAATTAAAAGCTTTTTCCAAAAGCTGCAGTTCCATGTCAGTCTAAGCCAACAAAATTGCTGGTTAGAGGGCAAGGGGGGCAGCAGGACAGTCAGATCAGGTTAGACAACTGCAGAAACAGCTGCAGGAAGCCTATTAGAAGGGACAGTTCTCACATTAGCCAGTGCAGAGGCAAATTAAGGAAGTTCTGGCATTTTCCAGAGCCTCAGCTGAAGCCCAAACATTTTCTATCCAGTCTCCACACCAAACATAGCAGATAAGCTGCCACTCCAGCAGCCCAGGCCCAGCGGGGTTCATAACCACACCACACAACTGCAGAGCTCTCCATGCAGCCCTTGCTGCAGCCAGGAGGGGGGCCCTGCTCTGCTCTCTGGTGATCCCGCTCTGCTCTCTGGTGGTCCCGCTCCGCTATCTGGTGATCCTGCTCTGCTCTCTCTGGTGGTCCTGCTCTGCTCTCTCTGGTGGTCCTGCTCTGCTCTCTCTGGTGGTCCTGCTCTGCTCTCTGGTGGTCCTGCTCTGCTCTCTGGTGGTCCTGCAAGGCAGGTTTTGCTTTGAGCATCCCAAAAAAGCCCCCTGTGACAGTGCAGCACGCATTCCATTACACAGACTCCCAGAATGCTCCTACAGCTCTGACATTCCTCAGTTTGAGCTATCAGGCAGCAGTTTGCTGTTAAAGCTTTTGCAAAATAGACTTTGGAAAGAGTCATAACTCCATCCATGAGTTTCACAACAAGCATTCCAATGCTGCTGTGATGAAGAGCAGCTTGCTGGCCTCAACAGGCAGGTTTAATGTTCCAAGAGATATTTAACTTACTGGGATGTTTACAAAGGTTAAGAGATGTGGCAAACGCTGGACCTACAACAGATATTTAAAACCTTTCCAGTTTGATGCTTCCATTCTTATTGAGAAATTCTACCTGTGGATTTTAGTACTTAATTTCAAAATGTGTGTGGCATTGCATAGCCATTAAACCAACAGAAGGTTTAACAGGACACCACCAACCCAAAACCACCACCCACAACTCACACAAACAGGCAGGTACACAACTCCACGTAAGCCCAAAAAGGGGCTAATTAAGAAACTTGCCCTTTAAATAGTCTAATAAATATATATGAAGTGTAGCAACAGAAATGAAGAGTTTCTGCCTAGGAGCTCCGTGTACCCCCAGGGAGGCCTCTCATGTTACAGGCAGTGCCTCAGCTGCACCAGGACAGGTAAAGATTTGCATAAAGACATAAGAAGGAGGAAATCATATTTGACAGCATGCAGGCAGCACCTGGGACTGCAGCAGCTGCCAGTGTGAATGGGGAAATAAGGACAGGAATTCACTTCCCCGTGTCCTTGAGTCATCAGGCTAAGCACATGCACTGTTGCCACACACATTTTAACTTTTGGTCATCTGTACACTAGCACAGTATTTATTTTGGGTTTAAATTATTTCCCTTTCAAATCTAGTATCCTGGTAATGGAGACTTCCGTGGTCTTTCTTGAAAAACACTGTACTTTAAAAAAATAGAATAGAGATAGTTGAGTGCCAGTTACATCTTCTGCTTTGCTTGATTAGAAAGCTCATTCTAAAGTTGTACCTCCTAAGCTTCCTTTAATAAAATGCTAGTAGATTAGGAGTGCATTGGAATAATTTCAAAAAATTCTTTGCAGCTTTCCATGCATATATTTGGTGCCTGTAAAAAGTGTGAGATACAGTTTATCAGAGACAAAACCATCTGTCCAAGTACGTGCCACTGTACTGGTACTGGGCAGGACTGCTTGGCAGCATCAGCATCACCTGGTTCCTGCACCAACAGCGAGGATATCAGTGGGTTTGGAAGAAAATTAGGAAGTGCTTTTTCCTAGGAAAAGAGCCTGAGGTCACTTGCTAACCTTGTCACTCAAACGGTCATTGGATTGACTGTTAAAGAGGAGCTCAGAGCAGTTCCCAGCATGGCCAGGGCATGCTCTGGGTGCTGGCTGGACTGCCAGGGCATGCTCTGGGTGCTGGCTGCACTGCCAGGGCATGCTCTGGGTGCTGGCTGGACTGCCAGGGCATGCTCTGGGTGCTCACTGGACTGCCAGGGCATGCTCTGGGNCTGCACTGCCAGGGCATGCTCTGGGTGCTGGCTGCACTGCCAGGGCATGCTCTGGG
This sequence comes from Lanius collurio, assembly GCA_020086605.1. Classification (NCBI taxonomy): domain Eukaryota; kingdom Metazoa; phylum Chordata; class Aves; order Passeriformes; family Laniidae; genus Lanius; species Lanius collurio. Next base: position 6,247,616 of record JACBWW010000045.1, on the reverse strand, counting down.
TGCTGGCTGCACTGCCAGGGCATGCTCTGGGTGCCCGCTGGACTGCCAGGGCATGCTCTGGGTGCCCGCTGGACTGCCAGGGCATGCTCTGGGTGCTGGCTGCACTGCCAGGGCATGCTCTGGGTGCTGGCTGGACTGCCAGGGCATGCTCTGGGTGCTGGCTGCACTGCCAGGGCATGCTCTGGGTGCTGGCTGGACTGCCAGGGCATGCTCTGGGTGCTGGCTGGACTGCCTGCCTGCTGCTTTGCTGCAGAGTGGGCCTGACAGAACCACGCTCAGCAGTGCATCTCTGCTGCTTTTGCTTTGCAAAAATGTGCTTGTTTGACTTCTGAACCTTGAGTTTTTAGGGAACTTGGCTTTTGGTTTTTTGGTATAATATTATTGTGAAGTGCTTTTGAAATATTCTGGAACAGTTAAACTGGAAAAACTATGTCAAAACAATTCCTGACCTGGTAAGTGCAGACTTTAGCTCAGTTTTATGCTTAGATACAAGCAGTGGGTTTGAGCTCTGCTTTCACCACAGCAGCAGCACAAAGCAGTTCTGCTGGATAGCAATAATTGATGTGCCCTGAATTGCTGCTCATCTTCTGCCCCTGCTCCTGGGTCTCCTGAGTGCAAGTGCTGAGCTTTTCACACTGAGGAGCTGCTGAGACTGAGTGAGAGCTGTTCTAAAGCTCTGAGTTGGGTCAATGAAGAAGAGTGAGAACAAGCCTCCTTTCATGCCTCACTTCCTCTCAAGAAAAACACCTTTTTCATCGTGACAAGATTCACCTTTGCTTACTGAACTGCAATAATAGTTTTTACCTTTTAACTACAATCACACACTTTGAACCTGTAATTAATCTTTTGTTGTAACCTAAGTATTTTGCCTCAAGAGGAGAGATTTGACAGAGTTGGTTTGAAATTATCCTAAAAAATGAAGCAGAAACTGCTTTGAGAAATTTCTTCACTCTAATACTTACACACTTTTTTTTTCATTCCTGCTTAGTTGCTTCCTCTGAGGCAGTGCATGCAAGTATAGCCTAACACCCCTGCACAGGGAGAGGCTCAGTTCCTGCAAACTTCTCCTGCTGTTCTACACAGAGATAGCTCTGGTAAGATCCTTAACTGCATACTGGTGGTGGTGCAGAACATCTCTTGCTCTTGTGGGTACAGTAAACACTGAAATAAGTGTCAGACTCCACTTGGATTTTCCACTGAAGCCATTTGAGAAGTAAAACTGCCAGAATACATCTGTTGGGAGAGAACTGACACACTTAAAAATGAAGCAGAACACCCACAGCAAGCTGCAGGAGCTTCACTGGATACTGGGCAGTTCCTTGGAAATGGAGTTTACTGCCTTTGATAGACTTGGAGAAAGTGAGAACATGTGTATTTGCTTTGTTTGGGTTGTTTTGTAAGTAGTAAGAAAACCCAACCAACCAAAACACAGCCCCCAAACAAACTGGCAGCAGCAGGGATGCAGCGAGCCAAATGAGCTGGAATTACTTGTGAGGACCATTGATTTTGTCTGTACTCAGCAGACTTGGAACATGGTCACAGGGATCATGTCAACAACTTCTTACAATAATGTTGTCTGTCTTCCAACACACAGACCTGCTAGTAAAGGGCAAGTACTTAATCAGAGCACTATTTGATCCCTACATTAGAATAAGTAGATGGTAAAGTCCCTTTTTTCTTCCTTCATAATAAATGATACTAAAACTTGGAAAAATGAATGGTGCTGCTGTCATAGCAGAGAACTCTGGCTTTTCCTCAAAGAGCAGAAATTCAAGATTGAATAATTTCCACAGGCATGGACCATAATGTAACTCAACAGCCAAAGAATATTGGGTTAAATGTGCAGCTGTGTCACATACGAGGTCTTTCTGTTCTTTTCCCTATTCTTTCCTGTTTATAACAGCATCCTCAGAAGATTATTTGTCCTCTGGGGAAGAAGGAAATGAAGCACCATGTGAACAGAGAGGAATTACATTGTACTTAATAACAAGGAAGCCCATGGTATCATTTGACTTCAGTACAGGTGAGAGTCCCTATCAAGAAGAAAATGGAATTCAGGACAATTAGAGAAACTTTTAATAGATTATGGAGAATTTGTTATTTTCTACTAAAGGAGATAAGCAAAAAAATGATGGTTTATCTTAATATTTAAGTGTTAAATGTGCTTTGGCTACCCCAGAACACTCACATGAATTTTGTAACAGTTTTTCACAAAACAATAGTTTTGAAATATCAAATATTACCTGGCAGGATTACTGCTTACCTTAGAAGTCATTATAGGATTTAGTCTGAATCACAGCATACCATAAACTAACTGCAATGGATTTAGGAAGCCTGTCCTATCCACCCAAGTTTTGTCTGAAGCTCAAAAGTGAATGCATATTAAAAATGAAAATTGCCTTTCTGGTTTACAGGCAGAAATTTTACCAAAGCCTTCTGCTGTACTCTTTACCCTCCTAGTTTGGGAACATCTCCACCCATAAACTAGAGGATGAAAAAATCCACTGCTGTGAATCTGTTACTGTAAATTGTACTTCAGAGAGTGCAGAATCAGCCCCCAAAGCTACTGAGTAGCTCACAAAGAGGGGCAGACCCAGCCTGAAGGACCTGAGTCAGCTGAGCTCATGGGCCAGCTCTGGAGCCTGGCCATCTAACATGGGGTGACCCTTGGACTTCCAGGTTTTGTACTCAAACTTTTGGTTTTTCATTTACCCACTAAATGTGGCTGGCACAAGAATTAAAACATGTATGGCATCAGAGTATATTCTTAGCCTGATGTGCTGTTGTTTTCTTTCTTCTTGATGGATATTCTTACCTGTTCTAATACACCTGGAACATATAACCACTCCAACTATTAATAACTGTCAAGTTCTCCTCTACTCATGTACTCACACAATTATAAATGCAAACATCCAGCACAGCTCCATTATGAAACCAAAGTATTTCAGAAGTTACTTTAATAGACATAAAAATAATTCACAGCAAGAGAAAGAACATGAAGAACCAAACTGCAGATAGGAAAGCAGAAAACTTTATACTGCATAAGAATTAACTACTCATATTCTGTTATTAGGAGCTAGAATCTAATGAATCTCATGTTGGCTTTGAATTTGTTCCTGACAAAGCTACACTCATTAAAAACCACTAAACTACAGGCATCTTTAAAGGTCATTACAACAACCATCATTAGTTCTTACCATATTAAGAAGGAGTAATGAACTGCAGAACTAATATTCTTCTGGACCAAAGTACTTATTTTGTCTTGTTCCACCACCCCTGAGAGGACAAACTGAATTTATACAGAGCCATTTGTAAACATGTAACCAACTAATTGTGCCAAAAAGATGTCCACAGGGACATTTAGGGTCTCAGGCCATTTCCTCTCATCTTCATGCCTACACACACAGCATGGTGCAGTTTTGTTTATGTGACTCCAGCCAGGACAAAGTTATTAATGTTTGGCCAGCTACTCCCTGAGCAAAGCACCACCAGGCCTGTGTCCCTCAAACCAACCTGCACCCACCAGTCCTGCAATTCTCTCAGCCTAAAATTACAGCTGCTGCTCTCCTGGCTGCAGAGCAGCAGTCCTGCAGCACCAGGGGTTGGGATTCTATAGAATCATTCCCCAAGTGTCTCAAAATGGCTATTTAGAAACTTGTTCTAAACTACAGGGCAGTATACTCAAAGTTCCACAATCCTCAAGCAAGTTCTGTATCTTTTCTCAAAGGGATAAACTAAATATGCTAATGGGGTCTTGTTATAAAAAGAAAAGTTCATATTTCCACGGTAAGTGGGACAGCACTAAGTGTGTTAAGAAATATATATATTTACACACACACAAAAATCACTAAGGAATAAAAGACAGGACTTTTTCTGATGACATTTTTTTCATCAGTCACTTTTACACCTACTCTGAAACAAGTTTAAACTGTTATAAATCAAAAATATTTTTTAGTAACACTATGCAAAGAACACTTGCAGGCAGCAGACACATCAGACATTCACCACATTCATTACTTTCTCCAACACCAGGTGGTCTCCAATGATTTTCTCTGAGGATCACGCAAAGGAAGGGAACCTTACAAGAAAACTGCCTGCCACAAGCACCCCCTTGACATTCCCCTTCTCTCACTCCCCTGAGAGGCAGTTTTGTGTTTACACAGGAGGAACCTGCATGCATTAGAAACTCTTCAGAACATTTCTGTCTGATGTAACACAGAAGGTGTGGTGACATTACACTGTGCACTACACCTTCAGGCCAAATATCACCACACCCAGGAGAACCAAAAACCTTCACAGGAGCTGTATCAAACCATGACATTCCCATGTGTGGCTTGCTTCAGAATTGAACTTTCAAGGTATTTCTCCATGTCTATAAATCAGATGAGTCCATGATTTAGATCATGATGGACATTACAACATCATTTCATTGCCACAGCAGATCCTTCTTAGATCTGTGCTGCTATCACACCACATGCAACTAAAGAGCTGTCAGGAAAAGGGGGTGGAAAAGCAGATACAATTTCATGGAACTAATGGATGAACTTTAGACAAATTCATACAAAAAGAGGAGTTATAATGTGCCATAACTCCAGTCTTATTAGTTTTAGCAAATAATCAAAAAAGATCAAATAATAGGAGTGGTTCTGCCAGGTTCATTTTCATGGTTTTTTGTCCCACTGACATGAAATGCAGCACGGCACCAAGGGGAGTATGGAGAAGGCTGAAGGCTCTACTGCTCCCTAAAAAGGCAAATTCTTTAAGTGTCCCCCTCTTTCTCCCATACAATTAATTGTTACCAGGTATATTTGCTTTGTAGACTCTGCTAGTGCTACTTTTGTCACACAATATCCCACTTATCTGTTAGGAAGTTACACTTCAAAGTTGGAATCCTAGAGGTGCTCACCCCACAGTGCAGTAGCAAAAAGCCACTTCATTCACAAGACTGGAGGATCAGTTTGATACAAAAACAATATGCAAGTGTAAGCCAGGTTAGCTTCGTCTACCCAGAACTTTATCAATTCCTACACAAATACTAAAGAAGGATTTTCAATTGTTAACTTCTCAAAATTACCTACTCTTCCACCATAGCCAAGTTTAAGAAAAAAAACCCTTATTTCCTCCTAAACAGAGTCACCAAATTATTTCTTTTAAAAAATACTGAATGCAAAGAATGATGACACACAACTTATAAGCAACTGCATAAAACCATTCATTTTAGTAATTTCCTAACTTCTTGTGGTTTTAAGGTTGAACAAGCAAACTGATGCAGAACAAACTGAAACTGCCAGTTGCTTCAGCACCAACTGCCATTGCTTGTTTTACTCTAAATCTGGACAAGGATGAAAAGAATCAGAGGGATGCTATTAGCCATTATTGCTTTATAATTTACCTCTAGAGAACTGCAAGTGATGCAGAAAATATGAACTCATCTTGTAACCCACTCCAAGTTTCTAGGCCTATTTTTTCCTTCTCCCAGGACAGCAGTCCCAGTGTCACTGGCAAGCTTTACCTGTGACACCAGAAGCAAAGCTCACGCTCAAACACTTGGCTATTCAGCACCTCAGTGCCTCAAGTCTCAGGAAGCACCCCCACTTCCATTTGCTGTGCACACTGTCAGCTCTCACAGCTGCCTTTCACTTGGCCTGGGTGAATCTGCTTTGGTTGCAAAGCTTCCTGTAGGGTACAGAAGTGCTCTACAGTTTTGTCTTACCAGGAGCAGTTCAGGAAGTTTAATTACCACAGACAGATAGGCTTATCACTGTCTCTATCACCTCACTCAGGCAGTGTCAATAGCAATTCACATGAAAACCTAAAGCATCCACCTAAACATCAGCACCAAGAACACCCTCCCCTCCCATGTGGTGCCTGACCAGAATAACTCTAAAGCAACAGAAGTTTAGTAAAACATTAATTTTGCTCTTCAGTAATGGGGGCACCCTCGATAACTTCACTTGCTGGAATATCATGGCTCTGATCTAATAAGACCAAGACTCTTTTAGAACACAAACATTTTGGTGCACTTTTTCCTCAAGCATATACTTGAAACAAGAACTCTCTGCAGGCATGCACAGATTTCACTCAGCCACCATGATCTCAAATGTAATACATTTGATTTGATTGCCAAAAATCTCTGCTCAACCTGACTCATAGTTCATGTATGCAGTACACAGATATCCAAAGGAGTTGTGCAAAAAGAACACAGCTCTTTTTTTTTTTTTTTGGTGGGTCCTGAGGCACACAGTCTGACAGGGATTGATAACCACAATTTAAATCACTCAACTCCTGCACTGGTATGGGTGGTGCAACACAGCTGGGAAACCTCTTCCCAAGCACACTGGGCTTACTTCTGGTTTAAAGCTACTTCATAGAAACTTTTATCCCACTGTTTGACACTAGGTTATGGCACATTAGACAGAATGTTGAGTTCCTAGCTTTTGATTCATCCCAAAGCTCACGAGGTTTAAAACACTTCAGTGTTAAGCACAAACAATTTCTGCTTTTAAAACAAAATATGAGATGCTCCTTGTTGGGTGAATCACCAAATCCACTTGCTCTCCAATTAAGGGAGCTCTCTCTTTTCCCTAATGATTTGTTTTTCAGGCTACACAACATCTTCCTCCTAATGCTTTTAAAGGCCACATCACACTCAGAATGCAGTCCCTTTCAGAAATGTGGTTTGCAGTAAGTGGAGTATCCCCAACCAAACAGCTCCTACACACACCTGGAGGGAAGTTGGGGGCAAAGCACCATGAGTTAGCATGGCACTGGCCACCCATGTGCTTCCACTAATCCTAAACTGACAAGGGATGTTAGTGACATGAACTCAAAGCACCACAAAAAACACTGGCTGTGTTCATTTCTAGTTAGTGCTCCAGCATTGCCAGAGCACCCCAAATCCTGTTACAGCACGTCTCTCCAGAGCACCCCAAATCCTGTTACAGCACGACTCTCCAGAGCACCCCAAATCCTGTTACAGCACGTCTCTCCAAGTGCTCACTCACAGAATCACAAATGTTTGAAAGGCTCTCATTCTTTTCTCAGTGCAGTCCAAGCTCCCACCTAAAAAGCAGAGTCACCCACCAAATTCACATCAGAATGCCAAAGACTCTGTCCAGGTTTCAGAACTTGAAAACCTCCAGTGATTTCAGTATCTCTGACCAACAAATACTTAATCACCCTTCTAATGATTTTCCCTTTATAGTTAAGTCTCCTCTCCAGCAACCTCTCCTGCTCCTTTTTATGACCTGTCTCCCCTTCAGCCATGAACTTCTGTAAAAAGTCTGACTTCAGCTTCTCAGCCAAAAAGATGCTCAGCTTGCCAGGCCCTTGGTGAGCTTCAGCAGCTCTGCCAAACCAGACCTGACACCTTCCCATTCCCGAGGGACCCGACAGAATCATCTATTTCCTGAGTGACACTGCAGCACTGAGGAGAGCAAGCAACATCTGAGTTAAGCATTAACCAACAGAGGAATCCCAGCAATCTCCCTGACAACCTTAATTTAGTCTGTTTGCCCTAGCAGAACAGGCATGCTTTAAAACAAGCAAAACAAGCATGTTGCCAAACCCATGGAACTGCTCTCTGCCACCTCATGCCAGCCTATTCTCAGGGCTGACGTGAGATCAGATGATTGTTTGCCAAAACAATTTAGATTTTTTCTGCCCATTTAACTGTAAACAAAAATGATGACAAAAATATCAGGCAATTATACCAACCTCTAATCCTTGTGCCAGCAAAACATGAGGAAAAAAAATGCAAAAACACCAACCCAGAGCTCCCTCAGCAGCAGTTATGAGTCCAGGCGCTCATAACACAGACATTAAACTTCAGTAAAATATTCCAGTTCACACATTACTAGTCTAAAAACTGGAACTGAATTCTCATTGTGCACTTCTGTCACATTCAACAAATTGTATGAAACCTGAACACACCTCTCAAATACCCAAAGCAGAAAATAACTGAATTAGTAGCTCTGATACAGCTCACCTTTAATTACTCATGTGTGCACATATTCATCAATTGTCATACAGAGAAATATTTTAAAGTACTGTTTTCTTTCCCAGCACAGATTCTCTCTCCATAGCCCAGTCCTACTTCCTGTCAATCAGGGGGAAGTGCCATTGATCAGGCTCCAGCCCTTAAAAAACCCCAGCCAAACAAACCACTCCACTTCTGCAGGCCAAGCACCACTGCACACCTTTTAGTTTCAGATTAAGAGAACAAGGAAATAAAAACCTTCCACCTTTCTAGTCTAGTTTCCCTTCCCTCAGGATAATGACTTCAGTTCCTAGCCCTGTCACCCAGAGCCATTTTTATCATAAAAATCATTCCTCTGGACTTCTTCCCAAGGATTTGCCTAATTTCAGCTCCTGTGCCAGGAACCAAAAATACTTCTCTCCATGTAGCTGCACATCCTCTCCCACCAAGCCCCTGCTCAGCCCTCCCCTGGATGTGTGAAGTTCTGGGGAAGAGACACACTCCTGTCAGCACACTTGGAGCTCCTTCAGTTGTACCCAACACCTGACAGAGTGCAGGTTGATTCATCTCTAACTCCACGGAAACCCGATGAATTGTGAGTTACAAAGATGAACTAAGAAGATCTCCACACCCAACTGTGAGGAACTTTGTCTGTGAACTCAGTGACAACTCAGCACTGGCACAAACAGTGTGGCTTCCTTGCCACAAGTCCCAAATGTGCCTCTATCTCAGTTGCACAGTGAAGAGAACAAGGATGAGGTGCAAGTAAGACTGTTCTCCCAGGGCCTGAGGACTCTGGGAGCCTCAGCAGAACCAACTCCTCATTCAAAATTAAAGCCAGCAAAGCTTAGTAGGATTACTCTCCTATATAATGGGTGAAGCCTTTCCCTGATTACAGGCTTGTTTTCCCTGCCACGCCCATGGCAATAATTGATAAATCTGGCTGCCCACTCACACCAACTCAATTTAAAGCATACCTGAATCCCCTCTCTTTTTCTCACCCAGAAGTAAATCTCTGTTTGTGTCACGTACATCGTGTCCAGAGTGAAAAAATCTGTTTTTCCATTTAACCCCACTCACTCAATTTTATCACCAAAGGCCAGTCACTTATCACAGAGCAAAACTGTCTTTCAGAAGGCTCTGATTTGAGCACCATGTCCCTGCTCTGATCCATGGTGCTGCTGGACTGTAATCATCCACCCCCTCAAGAAACAAAAGCATGTTGCTGAGAATGAAGTCAAATATTAACATTATTTTCTTTTTCTCCGCTCAATATGACAAAAAATTATTCTAGTGACTCCAGAATAACTGAATAGACCATGCAATGGAAATAGTCATCCTGTGCTACCCAATTTAAAACTCATTTCACTTTGATTTTCAAATTATGTGTTTCTATCAGAACAGAGCTTTCTCTTCTGCTAGAGTAAGATTTAAATTCATGTTCGCAGCCCACAATAGAAGCACCTCCCTGAGTGATTTTTGAAACAGTTCTCTGCAGGAATCTTCAGGCAGCCTTCTTAGCTACTTTAGCAGGAAATAGTAAAGGCAGTATAAACACACCCAAACTTGTTGTTTATATGAAGTTCATCCTATGCAAGGAAACACGAGTTTGTTTCCAATAACACCATGAAACAAAACAAGACACCATATCTGCTTATCTTTTGCCAAGATACACATTGTCACTTTTAATACAAGTGCACTTCCAGTCACTCACGGTTCTGGCTGTCATCCTCTGAAACAATTATAACTTTCAGTAACTTTTCTGTGCCTCACTGTTATATATTTACCAACTTCCCCATATAATTTCTAAGTGAGTTTTCAGTGATTAAAAAAATCAAGAAAAACCCAACCTACATCTGTCTGGCTGCTCATTCAAAAGCTCTATAGTCGCTGAAAGGAACACAAGACAGGAGAACTTCAATACTGACTTAGTTTTGCCAGTGCCTGGGAAAAGCCTCGCAACAGCTTAAATACAGTTTGCAACCAGTCCTCTCTGCAAGAAAACTCAGGAAGCTTTAAGTGCCTGCTACACTGTCGCACTTGGAAATACAGAAAATACAGACAGGAACTGAGCTAAAAGGGCACATTCAACATTTGGCCACGTGAAATTAACAGATGTAAACAATCAAAGGTAAACATTGTCATAACAGCTGGTTTTGATACTACAGCATTGATGACGTGGGACACAACCCAGCGATGTCGCTTTGAACTCTACCTGTATTTCAACTTAGCAGGTCTGTCACTAAAAAAAAATCAAAGAGCGCAGCTCTAACAAACAAACCGCAGTCCTAAAGAGGATTTATACTCAAACCTGTGTCAAATCTCTCCAAACCAGGCTAGAAACCACGCAGCTTTTCCAATTCTTTGCCCCATCAGAGAGAAGTTGCCCTGGGAAGCACGTGGCTCGGATCGCTCAGGCGGGGCCGGCCGCACCCGCGCTCTGCCGCTGGAGCGGGGCTGCGGGAGCAGCGCTCCCCCCGTGCCCACCGCTCCCGGTCCAGCGGCACCGCCGCCCGGCCCCTCCGGGGGCTGCCGGCTGCCTCCCCGAGGAGCCCCCCAAATCCCCGCGGAACCCCGGGGGGTTCAGCGCCGAGCCTTTAATGCCCCAAAAGGCTCCCACGCCCCCGGCCCCGCAGTCCCCGCTGGAAGCGGCGCATCCGCGCCCCCTCCTCCTCCTCCTCCTCGTTCCCGGGCCGTTCCCTGCCCGGCTCCCAGCGCGCTCACCAGCTTGGGCTTGTTCCGGCTCTCCTCTTCCGCGGCGCGCCCGCCGCGCTTCGGGTTCATCCTGCC
>JACBWW010000045.1:6191262-6231856 GCA_020086605.1 Lanius collurio | reverse complement strand
GGGGTGGAATAGCTTATCTTAACAGGTGGGAAAATAGGATTAGAAGTATTAACTGCTAAGCAATTAAAATAAATGGAGAGTGTTAATTGCATTTGAATAGATAGTCTTTATTGACAAGGTTACCTCCCTTTCTAAAAAACTCTCTTTGACTACTTAATAAATGTTATTTATTTGCAAACTTAAATCCACAGAGAACCCACTCACTGATAATTCCAAGAATTACTTGTTTGCTAAAGCTTAATTTAATCTAAACCATGAATTCCTGACTTTCTAGAGGCAATAACTGAACATTCTATAGTGTTTCTGTAAATGAAGTCACAAGAAGTTACTATCACACTTGTATAAATTTTATTAGTGATTTGAAGGTACATTAAAACATCTTATATTACCCTTTAAACAGTGACATTTCACATTACAACCATGCACAGTATCACAACTGTTAATTAAAGCCACAGCTTCTGAACATTCCTTTAAATGGCTGAGGATTTCAGCAAGGTCAATTCTGCCCGGCTTCAGGTACAGTTTGTTTTTCCCCAGCTCTGAGGTGGCTGCACCACAGCTCATTCCTGGGGCCAGAAACCTTTCAGCTCCAGGGTAACTCACACATTGTGCTTGTCCTCAGCCGTAGGAAGAGGAAACTGAGAGTTTCCCACCTGTTCTTTAGGAAAGTTTCCACACTGAATATGTTGGGGAGGTAATTGTGCAAACAGCAAACCTGCAGTTCAACCTGACTTAGTAAATCTGATTTAAAACCTAAAGCTGGATGAGCTATACCATTATTAAATGATGATACTGTAAAAATATGAAGTTTCCTCGTGTCAAGGCACTTTTTCATTAAACTGAATAATTGTTTTAATCTGAAAAAAATCATTAGTGATTTTAATTTACTCCAGGCCAGGCTCCCCTAACACAAACAAAACATCAGTACGGGTTTTAGGTTTCTATTTTCCAATGTCTTACTTTATTACAAGCGTTTTCCCTCCTTGAAGCAATTAACTCATTTAGGTGAGTGCTGTTGTCCCTCTTTTCTCTGTTTTGACCACATAGTCTATAATTCTAGATCACAACCAGATTTATCTTCTCCAAAAGATTTTCTGCGTTCAGGTTTCAAGAGAGCAGTAAGAAAACGTAATTCTTGCTCCATTCATGTTTTCTAGAAACACGGCATGTATAAAAAATTGCACAGAATTACTTCAGAGAACAATGTAAAAAAATAAAGACATTATTTTGCTTGATTTTGGGCTTTCCCCACAAGAAAAACTAAGCAAACAGCTAAATAAATAAATAAATAAATAAATAAATATGATGTAATGGTAATAAATTAATCATCGATTCTCTTTTTTTCTCTTTACTTTTAAAACATCCTATTCCAGAGAATAATCAAAATTTTTTGCATTTGTACTTCTATTTTTTTCCCAATATTTTCTATTCTAGGACATAACTGCTGGATGTGAATAAAACACAGTTATGTCTCACAATGCTGAGTTTTCTTCTAAGCCTGAAAGAACTGGAGATGATCTGTACAGAGAGAAAAAAAATGTTAACATTGCCACTAAACACTGTATCTCACTTTTTAAACATACAATTATGATTACTCACATGTGCTACCCTACCTTACAATTTTAACAATGTAGTACATCTTTTTGAGTTAGAGTCAGATCCCAGTAGTAATTGTGGGTTTAAATAGAGTATTCGAGGTCTCGGTAAAAGCTTCTAATTTTTTGCTCTTTTTCTGTCATCTCTGGTGTTTCAGACCCTCAGTTCTGTCTGTCTCTGACAGTGCAATTCTATCCCTGCCTGCAGTTCTGCAGAAGGAAACAGAAAAGCTGTTTCTTCACACTGGGACATTTTTTCCCCATGCAGACTCCTGGAGGTTCCTTCTCTCTGTTCTGCACATCTCCCCACAGCCCCAGGGGCTCATCTTGCTGCAGGATTTTCCCCAAATTGTTTAGAAAATATCTTTTGATGTTCATATTTCACAGCACAATTTGCTTCCCAAACATAACTGAACAGCTCACGATAAACTCCTTTTATTTACTACAAGGCTTCCCTTGACCACATCCAGCACTAGAGACCTTTCTGTTTATGCTGCCTTTGTACATCTTCACAAACACTGAATTCCACAGCCATTCTCTTAACAAACCACATTTCTTTAGCTGCCCAGGGCTGCTCAGAGCAAACAGAACCAAACTGGGTATTTAATGGTCAGGCTGCTCTGCATGGGAACTTTGTTTTGTCTACAGAGCAAGCTCTATCATGGACAAAGAGTGTTTATCATTTCTGTACATGATACAAAACCCCAACAAACAAGAATTCTACAGAGAATGAATAATTATCAGTGGAGTAGCCTTACATGTATCTCACCAGAGCCCTCCCTTCAGCAAGCAGATTTCTGGGTGGAAGTAAAGTTCATTTTGATGGAAGTAATGCACATGATGAAGGCATTAGTAATGCTAATGAAGAGCTTCCAGGCAGATGGACAAAAATAGGCCTGATTAAAGCTAAAGATCATGTTAAGGAATCTTTATTCGAATTGTTCAATGGAAGAATAAGATAAAAACTTGTGGAATGCTCAGCCATGGTAATTGCTTATTGAGCATATTAATAATAGTTTCACTTGCTAGAAAGAGATGGAATTTTATTTTGCATTTTACTGTTCTGCCCTTATGTGTAGCACATCTCATTTATTGGTGGTGTGTGGAGGAACTTCCATCACCACATCTGCATCAAAGGTTTTTCCACAGCTATGCTAACTCCACAAAAAGTCATTTTTGGGGACAATAATGGGACACGTTTTACAACTGTGTCCTTTTACGTGAGCCAACAGTGGGATTATTTAAACAGCTCCTTTCAAGGGGGATAAACCAGTTATATGATGTAGTTATTTAGTACGTAAACTGATTTTATTATATAATTCCATCATGTTATTTAAAAGATTGACCTAGTTAAATATCTTGAAAAGCAGGTGTTGCAGCTTTGAGGAATGAGAAGAATTACACTGAGCAGGAATGTGTTTGTATACACTCCCTATATTGGTTTTGGTTCACTCAATATTTATGTTTAACTTAACAGGGTCTTTAGTAACTCCCACTGAAATCAACGGTATGTTTCTCTTTTCTGAAGGAGGAACCTTGCCCTGAAGTCTGACGTGCATCCTCATCATCCAGCACGGTTCTAGCAGGATGGGGCTGTGTGAAAACAAGGCTCTTCTCCTGTTCTACATTTTTGGTTTGTTCTAAAGTTTTCTTCCTTTTGTGTCTCTTAGTTCCGTAAATATTGCTCACACTGAACTTACTTGTGAAAAGCAAAATTGTGCAAGCTGCACTCAGAATTCCTTGCTTGTCCACTCAGTCCTTTTTAGAAATAAATGAAGATGGCATGTGCTAAAGACAGAGAGAAGCAAGATTAATGCTGATCTTCTCCTGCACATGCAGACTTGTCTATTTTTGGCCAGACAAGTCGCTGAAGATGAGTTTGAGGCTCAGCCCCAGAGAATGTGGTTTTTCCTGTGATGAGAACACACATCAGGCTTCATTTAATGTAAGAGGAGGTGACTCTCAGGGTGGCAGTCGTTTATATTTCCCTCACTTTATCCACGTGCAAAGTGGATTTGTTCAGCAGCCTTAGCACTTTATGTGATACAAAATTAGTAGGGGAAAAATAAAAAAGAATACTTTTCTGCCAGGTTAGTGTGCTGAGCTAATCCACACCTGTGGGATCCCTAGCTCTGGCATAGGGAAAGGGTACAAATGTGGCAGTGAGAGATTACCACACTAACAGTGGTATTCTCTCAGCTTTAACTCTCCACTAAAAGTGCTCTGGTTCATGAGACGTGACAGTTTATACTGTGAACTGTGGCAAGGTTTTTCTCCTTTGCTGCTGCCACGTAGAGACCAGTCCTGTGCCCCCAGGTTGCCACAGGTCTCAGCCTTGTGTTCCAGGATCAATTGAAATTGTGCAGAGGGCAAAGTCTGCAGGCTCAGGGCAAGTTAAGCCCATCAGGCAGATCAGTGGATATCATTGCCTGTTTCTGGGTCAGAACTCTTTGTCATCACGTTCTTTACTGAGCCTTCAGTGATGGGGAGGGTGAATCCAAAGATGCCAATGCAAAACTCTCTCCTGCACAGGCCTCTCTGGAGGAACATGAGCAAAGCACGTGGCAGATGCTTGTTCTGTTGCTGAATGCATTGCAGGAAGGTGACACAATGTCCAGTGATAAGGGTGGCACAAAAACTGCAAGTTTCTTGTGTAGGAGAATATAGGTCCAACTTGCAGGAATAGTTACTATCCAGGTGTTTTTGCAGGAATAGTTACTATCCAGGTGTTTTTTTAAAAGCCTGGAGTATTCTGACAATTGTACAATTTTGGAGTAGAAATGGTATGGAAATCTGTGGATTAAATTGTCCAAGGAGGAGATTGCAGGAGGAAAGAGTTAAAGTCCAGAGGAGAGGGCACTGCAATCTTCACAGACAGCTGGACAGAGGTGAGCCTGTCCACAAGAGGGTCTAGAAGAGAAGCAGAGAGGACACTCAGACTGCCCCATGAGGTAGCTGTGTCAGCTGCTAAAGGTGTCTGATGGCACAGGAAAGGTCAGGGTTTCCCAGCTGGACCAGAAGGTCATTCCAGACCTCACTGAGTGGTTTCCCTGCAGTCTGAGGAAGGAGTAGAACTGGCATGGAGCTCCAGGGCCCCTCTGTCTGCAGGAATTTGGGGTTCTGTGATGTAGGTCATGGTTATTGCTTGTTGGGGGATTTGTCTCTTTAAATTCTCCAAAGGACATTTGACCCTCCCACCCCCTCATTAAGGAGACAATTTTAGCAACCTGGGGGCAGTGGGAGCATTCAGTGCCCCGGGGAGAGCCTCTGTGCAGGTAACAGCTCACTTGGGTCTGAAGCCTTTGCTGTGAAGTTCTTGCTTTCCTTTTCTGTGTTTGCTTCTTACAGTTCTACCAAGGGAATGTTATTAGCTGGAAGTTGCTTGAAGTTTTATTTAGACTTTGGTGTCTCCTTAAAATATGAGGGCTGCTGCAAAAGGAATTTTGTTCTTTAGCTTCTGCCTGTTACCCTTTCCTGTCTCCTGGTGGGTTTTTTGTGCACACCAAATATTCATGTGACTGGTGTTAAGTGGATTGCAAAAGTGATGCAGGTTAAAATTTACCTTATTTGAAAAAAATGGCTGAGTTTAGCTCAGTTCCTTGGGCTTGCCTGTCATGTGCTCTTGGAAACGCCTGCAGTGGTACAAGAGGGGAGATTGGTCAGAGAGATGAGGGAGAAGCCCCTTCAACCCTCGGCAGCCCTGCTCTGAGCTGGCCCAGCTGCCTCCCCTTGGCTGCAGGAAATTGCTCCGTGTGTGGAGGAGCAGCTGTGAGAAGGCTGTAAACCACAGCCAGGGGAGGGGAAAAGGCAGAATTACAGCCTGAAGTTGGCTTTTGGTGGCTTGAGGATTAAAGAGGAAGAATATTAACCTGAAATCCTCAGTGAAAATAGGAGGCACTTAATGAAGGACCTCCACACAGCCACCTTAATGCTCCAAGCAGGGAAAGCTCATTTTTATCTCCTGGGAGTTTGCCTGTGTGGCCAGCAAGGATTTTTCAGGTATTTTATTGGCCTGGTGAGTGTGCTGCTCTTAGAAGCATAACTTGGATGTACCAAGTTATTTCATTAAGTTACTGCTTTGTTTTCAAGCTGCTGGCATTTCATGTTTGTGCAGTCTTTGTTCATAGCTGAAAGTGCCTAAAAAGTGCCCCAGGCAGTGATGGAGGCTGAATTTTAGCAGCACTGTTGGGTTGTATTTACAGTTATACATAGAGGTGTCTTTTGACTCCCTCAGATGAGAATTATCAATGTACACTGCTTTTAGTTTCATGGCAGCAGAAGAACTTTACTGGATTTAATTACTTTCAGACCACTCAGTTGAAGTAAAGAGGAATGTTTTTGTTTACTTCTGGTCCTTTTTGTATCTTAATGCATTAGTTTAAATAAACTGATGGTTTTAGGTCATCCTATGAGTTCAAAATAACTTTTGTGGTTTTGTTAGTTATTTTCTTTCCCTTTGTTTAATGAACCTAGTATAGTGGTAAAACACTTAATTTTTTCAAACTTAAGTAATTCATAAAATCCCATGGTGTTAGTATGACTCAAGTTTCCTTTTCCTCCTTTGTGCTCTACTAATTGTATTTTAGTGTAATCTGACCAGGCATGGTTAACCTGTTCAATTAACTCCTGAAATAATTTTTCCAAAGTCGATCTGTGCTTTAACAAACCTATGAATTCTATCCTTACCAACCAAATGCCTTTCCCAAGCCATTATCTACAGTTAAGCATCTCCTTAAAGCTTATTCTGGTAGGTGGCCTCTAGGACACCGTGGCTTTTCTGTGTGAACTGCAGTGTTCCCTGAAGCTTTTCCTAGCGATACAAAATTGTGTTTATTTCTGCCTGGCAGTGGGTTCAGGAAGCCCTGGCTGTGATGTGCTAAGGCAGGGTAAGTGCTGCTGCAGAGCCCAAAGGTCCCTGTGCCTGAGCTCACCGAGGCGTCGCTCACTGTGTGACGCCGCGGGGCGCAGACTCTGGACTGCTTAGGCTGAGCTTTGTGGCTCCCCTGGCTATCAGGGCACGCCTAAACCAACCAACTCGGTGGTGGAGGGCATTGTAGGGGCGTTGGCAGCGCTGTCCTTGGAGGGCCTCTTCTGGTGCAGAACTTTTCTCAAAAAAGTTTATCTAGATTTGCTTTCTGATTAAAAAGTCAGTAAAACAAGGCTGCAGGGCTCAGCTCCTGGGTTTGAGGAGTGATGGGGAGGTCTAAGCGAGGTCACTGAATCAACCCCTCAGTGCAATTACACGGGCACTGGTTCATGGGTGTAGGCTCGAGTTAAAAATGTTTTGACTCAGTGTTTAGATTAGGGAGATGACATAATTGTGAACAACTCCCCGTTTCTAACAACTGAGACATTATTTTAACTTTTATAATGGATTCTTTGGTTAATTGGGGGGGGAGGGGCGTGTCTTGGGCTTTGCATTCATTATGTTGCACTCACTGAAATCCTTAGCAGTACATTCCCCAGATTTCAGTAAAATCTTATTTATTGTTATAGGAGAGGTAATCAAGTAAACATTCCTCTGCTGCTAAATATAGCAGCAAACTGCTTATGAGACAGAACTCTAGCAGATAATTCTGCTGCATGCCAGTGAGAACTTTACTGGCTCTCTGTCATGTTCCTTATGTGAACAAATAACAGCTTGGAGCTTACTTGTTCTTCCTATTCCAGGAAGCAACTTTCAGTGTTCACTGTAGTGAGTTTATGTTTGTAAGGGACTTGAAAAACCCTCAACTGCGTCATGTCATTGTTCTGCAGCACAGCACACAGCAAACTTGGAGATGTGCAAGGTTATAGCCATTGTTGATTAGTAATTAGGCTTTCAAATATTCATAAATATCGTTGCCATACACACCAGCTGTTAAAGACAACTTACTGGATAAACAGAGTTCTATCCAAAACTAGATGTATATAATTTTTACAGCAGTTTTGAAAGTCTTTGGATGCTGTTGCAGTTTTTTAGGTGGGAAAAGTGTATTTTAAAATCACATTAGTAAATAATGGGATATATATTAATTAACATTATTCATAATTTCTTCCCAACAACAATAACTTGGAAGAAAAACTTCCAGTTCTTTACATATCACCTGCCTTGTATATTTTCTTGGTTTTGTTAGTATGATCTATAAAATATGAAGGGAGCTGCTTGGCAGCAGTTTGTTAGAATTTCTTAAATGTGATTGCTCAAGTATGTCCAATGCTTGCACTTATTTTGCTATAAATATTTTTTTATTGCCCCAGCCTAATGATAAGCTTGTTATTATCTCAGCTTAGTGCATCATCAGTGCTCTGTGTAAGCAGCTGGGCACTTGACTGAGATGGAGGAAACAATTTTTGCTGTTTCTGCTCAACTGCTTGAACCTCGGGCTTTTCCCGTGTGCCTGCCCTGGCAGGTGGGGTACAGCCCCTTAATAATCTTTCCACAGAAGCCACGGGAGAATCAGAAGGGATTGGCATGTTTAGAAAGCAAATGACCGAGTTTCTAGAGCCGAGCACTGGGTGGGAGAGGGCAGTGCCCGGCTCTGAGCAGAGCTCCGGGGCTGCCCCTGCAGCCGAGCGCTCTCATCCCAGCGCTGCCAGGGACCGGGCACTTCCCCCTGGGCACGGGCAGCTTCTCCTGCCGCTGCTGCATCTTCTCCGGAGCCTCAGTGTCGCGGTGTCCCGCGGTGGTAGGGAGGAGAACAAAGATCCAGCAGGCAGGAATTGTGCAGCAAGATTGATGGATTGAATTGTTTTTCTACTCTTTTATAGACTTTTTTTCTTCATAGTCTAATTGGTCAAAGGACCAGCCACCCTTTGGAGTGATTGGTTAAAATCCTAAAACATCCATTGTCAAACTATTTTTCTACTGTGCTATAAACAAAGATTTACAAGGGCGCAGGTGCTCATAGTTTATAGAACTCTACTAATACAGTCTATGAGAGAGAAAAATATGTCACGGGACTGGAAAGAAGCAAGAATTTTTCTTGCTGGCAGCATATTTGTATCCCCACCTCAGGCCTGTTCCCGGCAGGTGGGAGCTCCTGCTGCAGAGCCGGCAGCCCTGGCCGGACATGGGCACAGAGAGGGCACCGGGCGCTGCCCTCTGGCCACAAACACCCCGCTGCCCCCGGCGGTGCCCGCTGTGCCCCCCGGCCCCAGACACCCCGGCTGTGCCCCCCCCCGCCCCAGACACCCCTCTGTGCCCCCCGGCCGTGCCCGCTGCCCCGCGCTCCTGCTCCAAGGCAATAAAGCAGCTCCCCTGTAACCTTGTTCATTGATCACGATTTGCTCTGTTTAGCTTCTCCTCTGCAGTTCAAATGCACAACTCAGTGCCTTTTATTGTTGGTTTCTGCTTGTTTATTTACTAATTAGTATAGAAACACAATGAAATAACTGTTGGAGCTATTAAATAACTTAGTTATTTAACATTAAGTCCTGTGCTAATATGCTTATTTAGGACTGAAGCTAATGAGACGTTAAAGTGATGCACAGAAGCCAAGATTATGCTAATCTGGTTTTAGTGACACAAGCATGAGAATTTTAGAGCTTCTTTTTCAAAATTGAGTATCCTGTTCTAACAACTGAACAAAGAAATAGAGGAGTTGGATTCTCTAAAATGAAATATATTAAGAGCATTAACAGTTGCCTCTAACACATTCCTATGGTGGCAGCTCCTTTTTTTGCATAAAAAATGGCTTAAAATATACAAACCCCTTATTGCTTGAAATGAAATGCCTGCTTCTAAAACATAAACGTTAATTATTAAAAATATCAAATCTTTTTTGATTGTAGAATCATTTTGAAGAAAAGAGTGGAGCAGGAAGTTAGCATACCTAGCATCACTGGGGTTTTTTTTGTTACAGAAATGTCTTCATCAACTCTGTCCTCCTGTTTGTATGTTGTCCTCTCTGGAAGTTAAAGTATGATCCCAGATAGTTCTTTTATTAATTAATCTTGCTCTGATGGCCACAAGTGATACTCAGATGTACAGGGTTGTTACTGCTGCTAGTCTGTACCTTATACTTGACTAAACTTTCTACTCAGCAGGCAAATAGATGCTTTGTACAAATCAGAACAACCTGAAACATAAAAAAAAAAAAAAAAAAAAAAAAAGTTAGGATCATTAATTATACTTATAAAAGACTGGCTCCTTTAGGAGGCTCGTAGGCAGTGGTGCATTGCTGCAATGTGCTCAGAAATGGAACTCGGAGCCCTTTACAGGGCAGCCCCTTCTCATGAGTGTCTCTGTGGTGCTGGATGTTAACTCGCTGCTGCAGCAGTTAACTGCCTCTTCTCGACAATGTCGTGGGGCTGATTTTTCCCGTGCATTCCATGGCCACGAATAAGCTGAAGTTAACCTGAGTCGTAAGTGATAACAAGCTATCTTTTACCCTCCTATTGGTATCTTGTTTCAGAGGTGGTTTTATCTCGGAATTTGCACCTGTCTGACAGGACTGAGCCCTTCCTTTCAAGGGCTGTTTATATTTCCCCAGTGTGAAGGGAAGGCTTGTTGCACCTCAGCAGTGAGTGTGTGCTGAGTCCCGGTGGGGCAGCGCTGGTTTGCCCTTCAGATCCGTTCTGTCTCGTTCCTGGCTCCAAGCTTTGGGAACGGGGATGGAAGATGAGGGAAGGGATAACAGAAGAATGGAAAACCTCATCTGTGAGGAGTCGGGGCTCCTGGCAATATGTGGGCTTCCCACCCAGCCAGCCTTTTTACAGTCTGGCTGCAGTTCACTCTTACTACCTCAGAGCCTTTTCAGTTTGAAGTTGCTCTTAGTTTTCCCCATTTACAGTTAATTAGGAAATTCACGCCATTCTGTCTTTTATGAGGCCAATTCTCTCATCAAATGGCAACAATGGTTTGGAGACTTCATACAAGTGTCACACCAATTCATGTGGCTGGGGTTATGCTGATAGCAGCCCCGCAAGGGTGGAGAAATGAGCTCTGTTGGTTGACTGACAAGTGCTACAATCACAGGATAGACCTATGTGAACAACGGTGATCAAGTATTTGTAGGAAGAGAAAGCATATGGATTTTACATAAACTTTCCTGGGTTTCTTTTTGTTTGCCTTTGGGGTTTGGGTTTTGTTTTTTGGTTGGGTTTTTTTGTGGGATGTATCAGTATGTGTAGCCAAGCGGTTTCTGTGTAGACAAACCGAAGCTGTTGTTAGTTACTGATGATTAATGTGACCACAGAGTTCGCAGAGAGCAGGAAACAGCTTTTTGTCCCATTTCCTTTGGGGGCTGCTGCATCATGCGGCAGATGCGCTGGTGTGCCAGCTCTGGGACACGCCCAGGGCTGCTGAACAAAGAGGGTAGAAACAGCTCAGTTTGGGCTGCTGGAATGACAAATAATGGGGTTTGACCAATTATTCAGCTTCTCCTTGTGCAATACAGCACTGAAAGGAAGCTTTCTGTAGTGCCCGTGATCCCCTTACAGATGTAAGGATTCAGTGCCCATGATCCCCTTACAGCTGTAAGGATTCCTGCATGCCAGATCTTTGAGTAATGCTGCCTGATGAGCAAAGAGTAAGTGCTGTTTGCTGCACCATCAGTGAAGACGTTTTTGTTTTAAAGAAAAAAATATAGACAAAATATTTCTTTTAAGAATGTGGGCCCTTAAGCAGCAAAATAAACAAAACTTTATTTGAATCATTGAAATGACTCAAAGTCTGCTTAAAGCAATATTTTCCCATTGACAGACAAGTAAAAGTTCATGGAACACTTCTTAAACTTAGGTTTCCGTGGTAGCAAATACTTGTGGCTGAGGGCCTTTGAGTCATGCTGCAGATCCATGGTGAGAAACCGTCTGTGTAATCTCGGTGGTGATTTCTGAGTTCTGTTTGAGCCCATTTGGGCATCTCTGAAGTGATGGCTCTGGGTTTAGGCTGTGTTGGCAGCAGTGGCAGGGCCACGAGTCTTTGTAACTTTGGGAGCTCTGCATGGAGCGCCAAGTGAGTGGTGAGTGAAAGGGAAATACTCAGCACTTACTGACAGGATCCTTTAAACATTTAATGATGACTAGTATGTTAATTAAAACCTGAGTGAATGCAGCTAATGAGGTCCCACTCTGTATTTCTGGAGCTGAAACACAGACCAGACTGACTCATTGTTAAGGACTCCAAAAAAAGCTGTTAAAGGGAGCTGTGCTAGACCTGTTGCAGCATGGAATTCTGAAAGGGTTTATTTGGTGGGGGTGAGGCAGCAGGCCCAGCTCCCAGGAGAGATATGGAAAGTCTGATGGTATCTAGAGAGACAAAATTCTAACAATAGAGTGTTCAATGAATGGTAAAAACCACTGCCTTCATTATTAGAAAATAATATGTGTGTATTTCATCTTTTATTTCATTTCTATTTTTCTGTATGCTCTCTTTAATCTAATCCCTTTTCACATTAAGTCTGAACAAATACTTTTTTTTTTTTTTTTTGCCTTGGAGAAAGGGCTGCATGCATGTTTCTTTCTACACTGGCTTTTTGCAGATAAGGCTTTTACTTTCCAGACCTCATTAAGCAGTCAGTTGAGCAGCTAAATGAGTGTTCCAAGTGGTAATGGATACTTACTCCATGTAAGTACAACAAGATTATGAGATACTGTAAAGCTGAGTACTTAACTGCACAGGATTATTTATATTACAAGTAAATGTATCAAGTAAATAACTCAGATGTTCATGATAGCAATGGCATGTCCTACCTGTTAATAGAGTCGATCTGGGTCACTACATAAGGAGTTTTGTTTTCTATTTTGAGTCACAATATCTTCCATTCCATATATCCAAACAGATTGGAGCCTTTTCTGAAAGTAACGCCCTCTTTTAAAGTATTTAAGCCTGAATGGAATAGGAGTAGGCAGAAAGCATCCAGTCAAACATGTCTGAGAAAATCAAGTTGTGTTTTATCAATCCAAGCTGCACACACTTTAAGTTCTTATTTGGATTTGTAACATTCAGGTGGTTGTTAGGATGCTTAGATAATAGTGCAAAACTTGCCTTGATTTCTCCAAGCTGGGATTACAGATATTGAAATATAAGTAAGTGGAGATTGAAATAGTTCATGCTATGGGAGCTATGAAAGGTCATAAAAAGCAAAACAAAACTAAGGCTGTAAAAGGATAATTAGTATGATGAACAGAGGAGCTCATGAAGCCTGACTTCCTTAAGTGTTTTGCTGAGGTTCTCATATCTAAGGTGTAAACTCTGAAATCATTCCAGTAGGTGAGGTGCTTGCCTCTTTCCCACACAAGTTCTCTGGAGTATAAGGAATATAAATTTTTGCTGTTGCTTTTTCCTTTCAATCCAGAATGTACTATGGATCTCTCCTCTACATTGCCACCTAGCTTCAAAGACATTTCAAAAGTTGTCTTTTGAGATCTCTGGGGGAATTTGGGTTAAAATGGGGATGGAAAAAAGAGAAGTTAGGTATAACATGGGTAGTTCAGAAGCTTTGTGCAGAAAGCCTCCACGTTAGCAGAACTTTCTTTGTCAGAATCAGCAAAGCATTTGTTACACGAACTGGGGACGGCTTTAACTGTCCTCTGTCATCTGCTTATATTGGTGTTCTCTAAATAATTAAAGACAACTTTGTTTTCCCTGCCAAGTGACTTGTGGAACAGTAAATAAGCAGTGGGAATGTGTCACACTGAGTGATGAAGGTGATCTGATCGTCATCACTCTCCCTGCTGCTCTCTGAAGCAGATCTTCTGCATACAATTATTTTTCTCTCAGTGATCCAGGAGCTCTGTTTTCTCTGGTTATCTCTCATTAACATTACTCAATGTACCAAGTCCTCAGTAAGAATGCTTCTTACACTCTTAGCTTTGGAGCATCTCCCCTCCCTTGCCCCTGCACACCTCCCACCTTTGCTTATGATTTGGAAGGGAGAGCTCAGGGATACAATCCCAAAATAACTTGGCAGTTTGTATGGCAGGGTCCCAAGCCATGTTCCATATAACCCAGAGGAAAAGGTGATCAGCTCTGTGCTTGCCCTCGGGTACATCAGGGTTACTGCCTGGTGCTGTGCACTGCTTTTTGAGAAGTGATGGGGGAAACTGCACAGGTCTGGTACAGGAAAATGAGAATTGCTGCACCAAATGGTTCCCTGACCCATATTGATCATGTCTTTGTTCTTTGCAATAACTCATTTGCATAGCAATAAAAATATTGATCATTATACCCGAAAATAATAAAGGTATTTGTTATCTGCTCTGGGTCTGAATATAAGTCACCTCTGGACTATCTCCAGTTCTTTGTAACTATTAAATAGTCACAAGATAAAATCTAAGATTTGCTTACTCAAATCAAGTTTTACAGATCAGAATATGTGTTCTGAGGAACAAGGTTGGTTTGTGATGTCTTTTGTACTGAGCCCCAAAATAAGGTTGCCAATCCACTGCCTGTTAGAACAAGATGGACAGAACCAAGGGTAGATGTTGCTGCTGGAAATGGTGCATACCTAAACAGTTAATTCTGTGGCAAAGAAAACATTTTACAGGGCAGATGCTGTGTATGCATCTTTCATTTGTGGTTTTAAGTAGTGAATAACCAAACTCACCAAGTTCTTGCAGGGCTCCTCATGTGATTTCTGGGGCAGTGATTAATACCTGTTTTGCAGGCAGTGTTTAGAGCCACACTGAGTGTAGTTGTCTTCTCCATGGGATACTCAGAGAGCCTTTCCCAGTGAAGTAACTGGGTAATGTGGTGTCTGCTTAAATGATTTGTTGTACTCGTGGGCTCACTCATTTTGTTTGGAACAATTTCCATTCCTCCCCTGCTGAATTTCTAATGCTAGCTTCTATTTGCATCTATGTTTATATAACAAAATTACTTTAATGACATGGATAAAGGGGAAAATTGGAAAAAAAAAAAATCTGTTAACATTTATGATAGTACTCACTCATTGGCTCAGTTCCTTGAAGGAGATACTGTTGAAGATTTATACTTATGTATAATGCATTTGTAGTCTGCACTGGAAAAAGTCTCAGGTGCTGTAGTATTCCAAAGCAGATCTGTCAGCCTTATGGAAAGGTAAATTGCAAATTCAGTGCACAACAGAGCAATCCCCTGGTACAGAGCAACCAATTGCATTGAGCAATCACAATTAAATATGCTTAAATCTCCTACCAAGCAGCTTTCTATCCAACTTCAAGTAGCAAGTAAAAATCATTCTGCAGTTAAAACCTGAGCATTACTGAGCAGCCTGTTGATATGTCCAGGCTGTTGTTAAGATTCCCATGGCAGGGCTGATATGAGAGAGGCTGTGGCTGCTCCCAGTGAAAGCTGGCCAGGACTCAGAACCACTGCCAGACATTATGATGATTATCTCAGAGAGAAACCAGCTTGGCTTTTGAGCTGCCTTTGCCTGGTACCAGGAAAGAAACATTGACCTGCCCATTCCAGGCTGGAAAAAGTGCCACAGTTGTGGCCACTGCAGGAAAGGTAATTCTTCAGAACCAGAAGGAAAAAATGGTGCAAAAAGCTAATTTTAGTACAGAATGAGGGTGATTTTTAAACAGGCTGCTGAAAATCAAACCAGAGCTTTCCACTACCTCAGCTTGCTCTGCTGTCTCTAAATTTACCTGTTGTTATCTGGAGATTTGACAAGAGTTAGTGGCTACAGCACTATTATAATTTTTTTCAGAAGAAAAGCAATTCATAGCTGAGTCTTTGCTAATTATTTCCACTCAGCTTTGTTGCATGCCAGACTTTTTAGTTGTATTTAATGTTGTTGGTCGTTGCTCTGGAAATAATCATTAAAGGGAAATGGGTCACCACCACTGTACACTGGTAATTCTGTGAAATGAAATTTTAAATGAACTTGCCTTTTAATAACAACGCTGAAAAGCACCAAATGTTTTCATTAATAGTGGCATAATGTAATTAAGTGACAAAGCTTTTTTTTTTTTTTTTTCCTGAAACCATGGTAGAAACAAGACACAAATTAATGGTACAGGACAATATTACATCTTCAGATATTTGAAAAGTCAACAAGGTAACTGAAGTTGGAGCTGAGACTGCAATAAAATGAAAATAATTTCTAGAAATGATCTCTGACACTTGGAGAGCACCAAGTCATTGCAGTTAAAATCCATCTTTAACCTGTAGACAGGATATGGAATTTTGGAGAGGCTGTGTATCTCTGAAGGGCAGGTACTTGTGGGTAACCAGAGCATCTCTGTTTTAAAGAGCAGGATATGCTCAGGATTTATCCTCTACACAAAGAACATTGGTTGCTGTTGAAGAAATTCAGGTTTGACCTTTACCAGCACAAAATGGAAGCCCAGCTTCTGCCCATTTCTAAGTTGTAAGTTTTGGAAATAGGCCCATGAGTAAGAAGAAGGTTTCTGCAGTGCTGAAATCAGCTGGAAGCACAGACCATGTGGAGACAGAGCTTTTCCAAGTGCCAGAGGCAGACAGTTTTCTGGTCACCAGCTGAATTTCCTTTCATACTGTTCCTCTTTGTATTTTAAGTCCTTGAGAAATTCTGCCATGATGTAGTGCTGTTGTATTTTAATTTATAATTTAGGCAGGGAGTAGAAGCAAGGCTGTTGAGGCCTAACTAAGAAGTGAATCTGTTGAGTCTCATCTTTAGTCCCCCCCTAGTTGTGCTATTCCATTATTCCCCTTCATTTTTTATGTAGTTCTTAGGGATAAAATAAAGGTCTTGGTGTGTGCTTTGATGGTCTCCTCTGAAACCTGAGTGCATGAGAGGCCTGGAAAGCAGAGGTGACTTCCTGTGCTGGGTATTGGGGTGATGGTGAATCCTACACAGGAAAATACTGTGGTCAGTATTTACTGGGGTGTGTCATGACCATGGTGAAAGTTAAAGTTCAATGGCCTTTACCTTCAAACCAGACTCACTTGTGTAAGAGCAATTCATGTTCCCGCAGAGCAGCTGAGCCCTCTGTAGCACAGAGCTGCACAAAGAAAGAGAACAGCACGAATTGGGAAATTTGCACAAAATGATGTATTTTATCACCATTTCACATCTGACTCTAAGATTTCCCTAGTTTTAAAATCCACATGATGGAAGTGTCTAGACTTTCCAGGAATACAGAATTATAAAACAAAGGATTTGATTTGCTGTTTGTGTTTATTTCTGCATGTATAAATCCAGCCTATGTTTCTGCAGGTCTTGGTGTTCTGTTATGGATATAAGGAACACCAAACCACCCCACTGTTTCCTGAGTCTACAGAGAGGACCATTGGTGTTAACACTGATTCATGGCTTGCATTGTGATTTATGCCCTCTGGAGCTTTGTTAGGTAGGAAGTGATGATGGGACAGGAAACCAGGCATTGTATGAAAACATCCATAAGTATGTAACTAGAGGAAAAAGCTGCAAAAATAATTTATGCAAGATACTGCTGTGTGTTCTCTATAAAAATATATTCCTGATTGTGCATAGCTGGATATTGTAATTGTTGAAAACATTGGAAGTCACTGACTTGATGTAAACCTGACTTCTCTGGAGGGAAGGGTCCAGTGTAGTGTTTGAGCAGTGTCAGAGAAACCCTGGAAGGACTAAATCCCCCTTCATCAGGGCTTTCTGTGCCTTGCTGCCCTGTCAAAGTTCTGTTCATAAAAGTTTTCTGAAGAATACTTATGAAATTACCTCAGAGATACAATTTTAAAAACTAGTAATGAGTTCTTCATGTTGAAGGCAAGGACTTTATTAACTTAAACCCAGTTTTTCTTTCTGTCTGATATAAGTTAACAAGTGACTGTTGACTGGCAGCAATAACTGTAGGAGGAGAAGTCGTTGGGACAGAGCGTTTTGAAGTCCCAAATATGGGGTGCAATTAATAACCAATTAACCTTCCACATGTACCAGAAGCAATTTGAGCTTTCAGTGGCCATGCTCAGCAGAGAATTCCTCACAGACCAAGACAAAATTACTTTTGAACCTGTAATGTCACTGAAATGTGATTCAGGTCTTGTTTGTTACTGAAGGTTTGCAGCAAGTTGTGACCCCAAAGGGACTGTTTGGAGACTGTCTATTAGCAGAGTAATAAAGAAGTTATTAAGGAGTCACCTGTCTGATAGGTGAAGATGGGGAGAAATAAGGTTAGAGAAAATTGCAGATAACTTGGTCTCCCCTTGCTGTTTTTGAGCCCTGAGAAATGAGGATATTGCAATGTTTGTTGTATTCCAAGTGCTAGATTGAGCAGGCATTGCTTTATTTGGAAGGAAAAGAACTGAAACAGGGGAGTAGGCTGAAGACAAGAAAGATTATTGCTAAAATTGGTACAGCTTTTTCCAGTGTTCCCAAACAAGATGCTGCAGAGAGTACTCATGTTAATTAGAGGAATGAATACAAACCCAAAATCTGAACTCATGGTGGGTTACAAGAGGGTCTTTAGTGCTAAAATCTGTTTTGATTTTTTTTTTTTCCCCTGTGTGAGGACAAGATTTGGCCTTGTGAAGGAGCTGAAAATCAGTGTGACACTGGGAACAGAAAGGATTTCCACAGATCTGAGAGAACCATGGCAATGGTGCTTCCTTCAGTGTTAAATGTCAGGTGTTGCAGCAAACAAGTGTGGTGGTAGGGCACGTTCTGGCTGTTCTTACCTGTGCTTTCCAAGCAGAATTCCCTGCTTGAATTCATTTTAAAGGAATTTATATACTTTCAACTTGGAATACAATTAAGATGAAAACAGGAGAGTAGGGAATAGATCTGGATTTGCTTCACCAAGTGCTTCTACCTGCCACTGCCATCAGGGAAGAGCGGAGCTTTAGAACATCTGGAGGGAAAACACAAAGAACCACCAACCAAACTGAACCTGAATAGAATGTTCGTGCCAAAATTGAACTGCCCCTCGCAGATGTTGCCCAGTGTGGCTCATTCCTCCCGTGCTGCTCTGGAACATCATCTGGTGCGAGAACCGCAGCCTGCTTTGGTATTTCCGGCAGCGCTGCGGGGCTGTTCTGCTTTCTGGGGCAGAACTTTATTGGAATTTAACCATGAAACTCATGAAACGCTCACACTTGGGCTGGTGCGTTCGGTATGGGCGTCCTGGGCCACATTTGGGGATGTGATGCTTCCCTCTACCGGCCACACAGAGAGGAAATTTTGTCTCCTGAAACAAGCAATGAATGTTTCTTTTATTTAAAAAAAGCAGCCTGTGCTTCGCGGGGAGGAAAGGGGATTGCTATTGCACTGTCTTACACAGGGCAAATAAAATCACCTACCTGCATCCCAAACCAGCTTTCCATTAAAGTCACTGGCAAATGTCTGTTTGGGGAAAAAAGGAAATACACTCATTTGAAGCCACTTCATGTCTACTAGTGATGCTACCACTAAATATTCTCAGTAAAAGGAGCAAACAATTAAGTATTTGAAAACAGAAATCAAAATGAGAGTGCATTGAGAGGTTTTTGTTGTTTTGTTAGGGGTTTTTTGTTTGTTTCCAAAATTAGTAGGCTAGTTGGTATTTTTTTGTTCTTAGGTGAGGGTGATGCATTGATGACACCTCAAACTTTTCAAGGTATGAAAGAGAAAATGGCTCAGTTTCAGCAGTGAAATGTTTTAAAAAAAAGATAAATGTCTGTAAAGGCTTGGTTGATGTTATATGTGGATGTTATCTGAAAGTACTGAGTTTTTTGGGTTTCCCATCACTCTGCTTCAACATGGAAGACATGGCTGAGCTGACTGAGGAGTGTTTTTGGAGGCAGTTGATGAGAGGTTCGAGCTATTTCATAATACACATTATAGTCCTGCTTGATACAGATCAGTTCAGGCTACCAGGATGTCCAACTGCAGAGAGCAGGATGCACACAGATTGAAATGTGGCCCAGAAACTGTCCCAGTGCCAAGGAGCTGCTGAGGCCCTGCGAGCTGGAACTGCCTGCAGGGCCAGCACAGAGGATGTGCTCCTGAACTGTGACAGAAAATTCCTGCAGCAGCAAATTTAGGGTCTGAATTGCAAATACGTGCTTGAAATTCTTCAAGGTGTTTTAGCTCTTTTGTATTTTTCCCTCCCCTTGTGTGATGGTTTTCAAATTTTGGATGGATGCATTTGGGTTGAATTGCACCTTTGGTAAATGTCTGGTTTTTTTCTTCTTTTTAACTGATGTTATCCCCTTCTTATTTTAGCTCTTTTGCTTTAAAGATAAGAGTGGGGAGAAGAATGAGTCCACAGGACTTGTACCAAGCTTCAGAGCTGTGTGAAGGGGAATAGTCTATTACTCTAAAAAAAAATTTGGGAAATTAGTAAAAAAAAACCCAAAGAAACAAGGAGGAACACCCCACCCCCCTGTTCCTGCATTACTGAGTCTCCATATCAGTTTATCACTCCAGTTGCAATAATTATTGGCTCCATTTTCTTCAAGTTCTGTGCTTTTTGGAGTGCAACTTTAGCTAATTCATTGATGTTCCTCCTGAGAGCTGGCAGCTTTGGCCAAGGAGGTCCCAGCTGCAGGTGAGCAATGACAGCCCCTGGACTGGAGTGGTGCTGGTCAGACACAGCCGTGGATAGCACTGGGGAATACTGGGGGAGCTCCCAGCTGCCTTCCTGCACCCACCAAAGGCAGAATTTGCAGGGTAAGCAGCCTCTGACCAGCCCTGTATGGACTTGATCAGCTTCCATTAGGGTGGCCCTTGATTTCCAGCAGAAGTTTTGACCTTCAGTGAGTCCCTCTGAGCCTTTGTGCCTCAGGATCCATGGATCAGAAGCAGAATCTGAGTCCCAGGAGTGCTGGGGTATAATTTTCCTCGCACTCCTCAATGGCAGGGTGGAAGGAGGTGTGTAGCTGCAATTAACAGTGCATGAGGCTGAATTGCACTTTCAACAAAGAGAAGTCTTTGAGTTAGTCTACAATAAAATCATAATTATATCCCCAGTATCCTTGGCAACAGATTAAGGTCCCAAAAGGTGATTTTACAGTTCAGTATTCATTGCTGATGCAGAGATTGAAAAGAAGGAAAGGCATAATCATTTAAACAGTTTCTGGGGTGTAAACAAGCATTATGTGAGAAACATTAAATGCATTATACTGAACATATAGAAGTATGATCTCTAAGGAAACAAATAACTTTTGCAGTTAGGACATGCAATTCAAAAATGTGTATGCTTGATGATTTAAATTCATACAAAAGGTGGTGCTCATTGGATATGGATTAGTTTCTCAACAGGGAATTCTACCCAATTTTCATTTTAAGCAAACCAGCCCATGAGACACAAGGATTATCAGCTGATGAACTGAAGATAACATGCTTTATCAGAACTGTTTATATGGAGGAATTACCTGATTAGAAATTCTTTTATGTGGATATATTTTAAACTCGGTGCAATTCTCTGCAATTAAGATTCCTTTTCCTAAGCTTGATCTTGAAGGCCATATATAGGAATACAGGAAATGTGTTTCCTTCCCTTACTGACCCTCTCAAAAAAGGTTAATGTTTTAGTAAATACTTGTACAGGTACCTCTTTTTAAATATCTTCCTGTCTCCACTTAGTTTTTTTCTCAGTGCATTTTACTGCTGTAGTTCTTATCAGCACAGAGTGAATTTTCTTTGCCTTCTCCTTTTCTCCCTATTTTCTTTGAAATAAGAACCAATAAAAATAATAACCTTAGAAGGCAGGGTTCTTATGTTTATTTTTGAAGAAATGATTCTGTCATCATCTGGATGACAAGCTCTATGCATGAATTCCTAGATGTGCCATCAGTAAGGAAGATGGAAATGGGGGGAAAGGCAGCAAGGTGTGTGAAGGTATTTGTGGAAATTAGATCTTGGAAATAGGACAATAATGAATAGAAGGAAAGGCTAATGTAGGCATGTGGATTCCAAATGCCTTCCAACCTGAAGAAAACATTGGCTGCTGGGAATGCATTTTAACTGGTGTTTGTGTCGCTGCTGAGGCAAAGAATAAGTCATAATATAACATTATTGGAGGCATGACATAGCTTGAGTTTGAAAATGATGCTGGGGGCTGCTTTGAAGTGACTCAGTGATGGGAATTCCTACACCCCCCTTCCATTCTGAGTCTGCAGCTGGGTGATGAGCTGTGCAAGTTTGTATTTAATAACATATCTCTGACAGGTTTGGTTACTAAAGTTTATTAAAGTGCAGTTGGTACTAAATAGCAATGCTTGATTTTGCCTTCATTTTAAATAACAGCCTTCATAGGAGAGGGAAACATAAGAAGACAAAATCATTTTGTGATTATTACTTGTAATCACATGGTTTGGAGCAAGACTTTGGAGCTCCAAATAAGCATGAGCTGTGCCTGTAAGGAAGATGCCAGTTCTACAGCTTGGGGGACTGTCACTCTTTGTTTTCTACCTACAAGTCCATCTGCAGTGTAAATGCAGTCTCCTGAAATTCTGCAAGATTGGGGATCTCCCAGGTTTTCACAGAAAGGTTCAGAATTTAATACCAAAGAACAGTGAAACAATAAAAGAGAACTAAAGACCATGGGGACCTGAGCTGGAACTGTGTTCACGTTCTGTTCACAGGGAAGGGCCAGAAAATAGGAGTTGTATTGGCCAGTTCAGGTCTGGTAAGGGAATGAGCTGCTGTACAAATTTATAGTAGCAGGTAATTGGAACAATTTTTCTTCTTCTGTTTGGGCAAATTATCAGTACCTTTCCTTTTGCTGTTAATGTACTGAGGTTTTTCCAGTTTACTGTACCTCTTACTGGTTACTTGCATTAAATAGCACTTAATGCAGAATTTGGTTAATGAGTGAATACATCCATATCCATAATCCTGCATTTTCTAATACAGTTTCTGTTGAGGCTTGGGAAACATCTGTTCAGGCTCAAACCCCTGGCTGCAGTTGGCCTGTGTGAAGATAGAGCTGAATTAATTCTATGCTTTGCCCTGCTTTTTGGAGGACTCCAGGGATAGGGGGTAGGATGGTGTGAAGTGTTTGACCCTGCACTGACAAGCCTTACTGAGCTCCTCAGAAAGGGCAGGCAGGGAATCAGAATAACTGAAAAACTTGATTTTTGCTGAAAGTCTATTACTCACTTTACACATTAGCATTAGATAGCATGGGAAGAAGAGTGAGAGGAAAGTAAAAAATAGCTTAGCTCTGTAGAAGTGCAGAATGTTACTATAGATAGGCTGCAAGATTAAAGAGCTGTCTTGGCACATTACAATTCAAAGACCAGCAGCCTCAACTGCCTTCCTGTCCTGAGGAATTTTTCTTAAGAATTTTATACTTCAGATATCACATGATAATGTGGGTTAAATCACTGCATTTTGTCTTGATTTTCCTCACTACTTTCCTTTTATCCTTTTGTTCTATCATTATCCCTTTTCTATCTCTTGGCTTGGCTCTAAATTCTCCCATATGTGGTTATTGGAGTAATTTGAGAAGCAAAGCCCAGAACTGGCTGGTTGGGTCATGGGTACAAAAAAGCAAGCCCAGAGATCCCAAAACTCAGCTGGTGAAGTCCCTGGGGTCGGTGGTGTCTAACACTGGGCTCACCATCCCTGCTCTGAAAGCCTCTAAGCTGATTGGACAAAATCTGCAAGTCCTGGGGGCTTTCCTGGAGCTCTGGGAGGTTCAGCAAAGAAGGATGTAATGTCTGGTGTGATGGAAAACAGTGGGCTGTGTATTTTGCATTTGGAAAAAAACATAGCAAGATCTACTGATCAGTTGATTGTTTAGATGTATTGGGTAAAGTAAAACCAAACCAAACTAACCCCATAATTTGACTTTATCTAGGAGCACTGTAATACTTCTGAAAACCTGTTTTAACAAAGAGAAGGAAATAATTTGTTGTGTTCCTCTGAAGCAGAAGGGCAATCCTTCTAGTGGCTGGTGGTGAACCAGCAATTCCATTGTGGAGGGGAGTTTTTGTTTTATTTCCTGTTATGGAAATTATGTGGTAAAGCTGCTGGACTTGCTTGTTGTTACCTGTAGTATTTCAAAGGATTGTTGTAGTGCAACAAAACTGAAATCTTCAGGTTTACATTGCAGTGTGGCTGTGCTCAGGACTGAGCCTGCTGAGAAGGAAAGGGAGAGTGCACCTTGGTTAAGATGAACTGGACGAGGTTTGTGTTGCACGGCAGTGATAGTTTACTGTGTAAGTTTGGAAGTCTTTGTTGTTGTTCTCCTGCCTCATTATGAGGAGAGTATCCCAGTGTTAGACAGCTGGATGGTGTTAAAGAAGTAAAAAAAGCTCCCTGGAGGAGAAAAATTCATGTACTTAAGTACATAAGTGAGAATATTGTGCTGGAGTCACTATAGAGAACAGTGAGAAAGTGGGGCAGTCTGCATGAGGAACACAAATAGCATGGCTGTCTAACAGCTCCTATTTTTGAAGGCATTAATAACATTCCACTTCCTGTTTACTGTATATTTTAAGTAACTGCCTTCATGTGCACAAAATTTTAGTGCTTTCTGTGAATGTTGACAGGGAGCCTGCAAGTATTGGTTAAAATGTCTGTCCAGTGAGTGTTCCTGGGACTCTGGCAAGCGTGGCCTGTGCTTAGCAAGGAGTAAAGCTGATTGCAGAACAAGAGATGAGTTCCTGAGCACCTCTGTACCCTCCATGTCGGTGCCCCTGTGATGTACCCGTCTTTGGGCACACTGTTCAGTGCCCCCAGCATGCCCACCATGCCTGGCTGTTCTTGTGTCCACGAGTGACACCCCACCCCTTAAACCAGCCTGCCCGGGCGGGGCTGGCACCGGGGCTGGCATCCTGCTTCCCTGGTGGCGCTGGCATCCTGCTTCCCTAGAGCTACTCTTCAGCTGCTGCCTACAACAAAGAGGGTTACTGTATATATGGAAAAGTCTGGATATTCTGGGTTCTTTTATTTCAGAGACTCTGGGTGTGATCTAATAGACTCACTCTTTAAAGATTTCCAGTTAATTGTAGATTTTCTTGCTTGTTCCTTTTATCATAAAATCTCTGGCTTGTTGGGATGTTGGAGATTCTTTCCCAACTCCCGTGCCAAGGGCAGGGACACCTTCCACTGTGCCAGGCTGGTCTAAGCCCCGTCCAGCCTGGCCTGGGACACTGCCAGGGATGGAGCAGCCATCATTTCTGTGGGCAATCTGTGCCAGGGCCTCACCACCCCCAGTGTGAAGTATTTCCTTCTAATCTCTGATCTAAATCTTCCCTTTTTTCGTTTTCAATCCTTGCCCCTTGTGCTGTCACTGTGTGCCTGTGTAGGAAGTCCCTCTCCCTCTTTCTAATCCCCTTTAAGGCACTGGAACAGCCCCAGTCTGCCCCTGGAGCCCTCTCCAGGCTGAGCTGCCCCTGCTCTCTCAGCCTGGCTTTGTAGGGAGGATTGGGCTGTCTTGCCTCCTGGAAGCTGTATGGATTTTTAGTAAGAGTTTGTACTCGGCTCTTGTTCTTACATGTCTGTGTTATTTATTTAGTTTGCAGGGTTGTGTGGTTTTTTTTTTTGTTTTTTTTTTTTTATTTACTTTATCTACTACAAGGAATTTACTATTCTATTTTCAGAATATAGTATAGTCTCTTCCCTGGTTTTAATAGTGTTATGGAAAAGAAAACTCTGAAATGTTTTTTTCAAAATATAAGTAGCTGAACTTCTGTGGTTTATGAATCAGATAA
Source organism: Lanius collurio (assembly GCA_020086605.1). NCBI lineage: Eukaryota > Metazoa > Chordata > Aves > Passeriformes > Laniidae > Lanius > Lanius collurio. Next base: position 6,206,749 of record JACBWW010000045.1, on the reverse strand, counting down.
TTACAAGTATGACTTTTATCAGACCTTAGTGCTTGTTTTTATTTCTGTAGCCTTAAAAGCTTCAGTTAATCATTCTCAATAGACTGAAAAATACTTTCTGAGAAAGCTAATAAATTTGGAAGCATATCTTCTAAATCCTCTAACTGATCCTGCAAACAGATGTTTAGGATAAATATTGCTCATCTAAAAGCAGATATTGCTAATGAATATTAAGGATGGCATAAAATGCTGGAAACTCTGTTTTTCATCTTGAGAAAATCAGTGTTAATAAGTCAGATCAGTCATTTTTATTTAGGCAATACAAAAAAGCATATGTCTTCCTGCTTTGCCAGCTGTCATAAAATTTTGGAGGAAAAGGTTGCTTCCAAGCTTTCCAAAGGGAATATTTCTCAGAAGTGTTTTGACCTTTATAGCTTACAAAACCAATTGACTTCCCTTTTCCATAAACTGTTTTCTGGCTGACGTTCTCCTACAGCAAAGCTTTAGTTGTGAGGAAAAATACTGGCTCCAAAGAAAATAACTGGGCTGCCTTCTAGTGGTTTTAGGTATCAAAAATGACTCTTATTAAAGAAATCCCTTGAAGGGAATCATTGTTCCGAATTTAGTGTGTACCCTCCAATGTTTCTTAATGTTCAATAATTATATGTGCACTTGTGTGATACTTTCATTTTAGGAACCACAAGGCAGATTGTACTAGTCACTTAATATTTTATTTTTTGTGGACAGTGATAACAAAACCAAACCAAAAATAACCACAAACTGAAAAACCAAATCAACAACAACAAAACCCCCAAAACCCAACCAGTGTTGTCTCAGTGCCAGCTCAATTTAAAGCTGTTTTTTATCCTCTTACTTCAGTTTTTGCAATCGCTGTCCTTATCTCTGTAATAAAAGTGGATTTGCTGTTCCTGTTCTCCATGTAGTAGCTACCTGAGAAAAACACACATAAGTGGGAGTTGGTGTTTGGTATGTAATTTCAGTATTTCCCTTAATTCAGTTTGTTTCTAGATTTCTGTGAAAGATGGAGTAGGTCCCTTGCATGTTTTTATTTCTCACTGATACCTCTGATTTCTTCAGAGGTGCTGCTCTGAAAGCCTACAGAGAACTAAGGTGAAAAACTTTGCTTCCCAAAAATGTTCACCCACCTGACAATAATAAATTAAATACAAACTGGAGGTAGGATTAAGCTAACCAAAAAGTTAGTTTAAAATATGAGCTTGAAAGCACTGAAATCATTATTTACTAGAAATTCTTCAGAGACATTAAGAAGTATTTGATAGTTGCCAAGGAAACACAACCTTCCCAGTGACACTATGCATTGCACATAATAAGTAACTGAAGTAATTCTAACAATGACTGATCCTCTTCAGCAAACCTGGTCCAAAAATTGTAAATGCATTTGCATCCAGCTGGATTAATATCCACTGTCCATGCTGGACCATTAATATTTCTCATTTGATGGTGCAAACAGATTGAAAAGCAGAGCAGGGTGTCAGATTTGTCTGATTGCAGAGGTGTGTGCCTGGCTGGCCAGTCTGGATGAACCACAGGGCATGGTGGAGAGTGCAGAGGTTAACACAGAGACTGGGTTGTGCTCAGGGTACAGGTTGGTGTAACACAGAAATAGTGGATTCAGCCTAAAGGAGCAGCAGAGGTGTTTTAGTGTCCATCAGCATGTAGAGCTCTCTGAGGCCTTATAGCAAATATTACACTTTATTAATTCTTCCTTAGGCAAAATGGAAGTGTGAAGAAGAAGGAATTCCCTGTTCAGATGTAGCACAAGTCCAGTGCTCAGCCTGGGGACTGACCCCCAACTGTTCAAAATATAACAAATTCATACCTTACAAACAGCAGCACAAGGTAGCAGATGCAGAGGAAGTTGTAGGAGTTGTCCAAGCACAGCTACCACAGGGAGCAACCTGGATGCTTGAAGTGGTTTAGTATGGTCTGGAAGAGAAAATACCTCCAAGAGAACATTAGAATTTCCAACAAAACATCTTCCTTAGAGCTGTAAATGGTTCAAGCAAACCTAAGCTGCAAATACATTTGTTATCAAAATGAATGTTTGTACTCAGAGTGATAGCAGAAGCTTTTCTGAAGTTACAACACTTGAATCACCCTTAGGGAGGCTCACGTTGGGACAATGAGCAGCTTGGAGCACAGGTTATAGCTGGGAAAACTTGTCTTTGCAAACCTGGATTTCCCAGTGAAACTGCTCTAACTCAAAGCAGTGAGGGGCAGAAAATCTCCCACTGCTGCCATGTGAGAGTCACTGTTGGGTGAGAGGCTTGAGTGGGCATCAGCCCTGACCCTGGGATTTCTGAGGTGAATGGTAGAAGTCACCTTGCTACTGCTTCTAGGGAGGAGAGACACAGCTGAGCAAGTGCCATCAACCTCTGTGCAGCCACTGCTATAGAAGTGACCTCTCTGGAGACTGAATTACATCAATTCAAATAAATATCTAAGTTTAAAGTCTCCTGGGAAATATTAAAAAGACTGAATAATACTTATTTCTTGCCAAACAGGCATTTCTACAAATTTCTACCTTGCCTACAGAATTGATTTTTCTACATTAAGGAGATTGTTTTATAATTTAGCAGTACATAATTCTTGTTTCATTTTGATGTTGGCATTTGGATCATTTTTCAGTGGGTTGTACTAAGAAAGGAAAGCTAATGACTTCATTCAATAGTGGCTGAAATAATCCCCAGAAATGTCTTTTTACACTGTAAATTGATGCATGTTGTTGTCATTGTTATATAAATGATGGTGGGGTTTTGCTGCACTTTCTAGACTCATCTCTGTTTTATAGAATAAATCATAAGGAAAATTTAGTGAAGGCCTCGCTGTTCTGTGATCTGCATGAAATATGCCTGTATCCATTATCAGGGTAGAATTTGGGAATCGATCACAGCTCTTGCTCACTGCCATGTTCCTGGGATAGTTGGCAGCCAAAATGTCATTCCTGAGGTGGAGAAGGAAGTGACTGAGAAAGACTTGAATTAAATATGAGCCTCCTCTATAAGGAGGAGGAGTCAGGCAGAGACTGGGATTGTATAAAGCCTATCCTGAGGCACACGGTTGAGCTGGAACTTCTTGGGGTTGGAAGTAAATTATTTGGAAAGCCAGAACTTTGTCTGAAGTTATGAAATGCAACAGGGTTAACTCAACTCAAGCATCTGTGTGGGTTTTGATGTTGTTTTTATAAAGACACATAAGATAAAATATACCATAATTTGGGACTTTTAACTGGGGGCTGCAAGATATTGCACAGTAACAATTCACTTTTATGGCCTGTAAGAGAGCCCTGGCTCCTCTGGAGTCTCCTGCTCTTGCTTCCCAAGCAGTGGGACTGTTCAGGCAAGGGGAGCTCTGCTCTGGGGAGGAGTGGGAAGCAGCAAACAGCAATTGGGAAGGCTGCAGCATATGAGCAATCTCCTCCTTCAGCAGTGTTCTGGAGCTTGAAGACAGCAAGCTGTGAGGAAAGGACAACAGCAATGGGCAGCTGTCAATTTTACAGTTTAGCCACAGTGATTTTTATCAAAGACAGAAAACAGTACATCAAGAGTAAACAGCAAACAAATAGCTTCACCATCTGCTGTGGTGGGAGCAGCCATATGGAGGGGGGTTCAAAGGGTGCTGTGTTTTGGTTGTTAACTCTTTTATTGCATCCCTGTTGTACTCGAGTAAGGAGCTGAGAGCTACTGATTGTCAGTGGCTGGCTCTGAGTGGGATGGAGCTGATTTCCCCACGTTATCAATAGCAGCAAAAGGAAAATGTCAGTGTAGCACACGATATCCAGGGTCCAGCTTTTCTCATCCAGGGAAAATTGGGTGCAGCAAAGAGGTACAAAAAGGTTTTTTCTAAGGGTAGGTTGCAGGCGTTGCAGCTGAGCTTCCAAATGCTGTGTGTGAGCAAACCCAGACCAGGAGCAGAGGGAGCAAGCAAAGGAGTGACTTTCTAAATTAGCAGCTCTGAACATGTGGAATCACAAAAGAAGATGATAACTTGAGTGGGTTTTATACTTTTAACCCTTTATCTTATGCTTTGCTCACTTTTCCAGTGCTGCTGCCTTCCCCTAATGGAAGAGTGACCTCTCAGTGGGAATGGAGTGGCTGCTCTGTAGCTGGTTGGGTTGGGAACCCCAGCTCCCTCATGGGCTTTGTTTTCATTCAAATTTGTCCCCAGGTCATGGCAAAGAATATTCCAAATTCCATTCTTACCATTTCTTTCTAGCTGTCCCTCTAGTGTTTTGAAATAGCAGGTACTGGCTGCTTACTTGTGCTTGTAAAAATCATGGTTTACTTTGTAAAATAGATTTAAATCTAATATTTGGTGTAAGAAAAACTTAAAGGAGAAAGTTTAAGGGATTAATCCCTTTAGTGAGTTGGGGTTTTATTTTGTTTCTAAAACTGGAAAGGGTTAGACTTCACATTAGATCAGAAATTAAGATAAATGTTGATGAAATTTGATCTGTAAAAGCAAGTCTTGCCTGTAGGATTGCAAGCTGTGAGTTTTACTGTGACACATTTCAGGGTTACTGGGAATGAAGCTAATGAAGATAAGATTTCTAAATCCAAAAGATTTGGAGGCAGCATTAATCCAGTGATATCATGAGCATGCCAATACCTGGGTCTGGTGTGCACCACAGAGCACATCCTTGTGCTTCTGCATCCCTTTTTCTCTGGATTGCAAATGTGCCACTGATAGGAGCTGGAACAGTCACGTTTGGATGTCAGAAAGGTGCATCCAACTGCAGATCTGATCTGCTCAGCATCTGCTCAGCTCACTTTTGGCATCCCTGTTGTCATGGGAGCCTTTTGTCTACGTAGGAGTGAGAGGAAGGCAGCGAATAAATGTTTGCAATACGTGGGATGGGATTTCTTTTCCATCAGAAAGGTAATTTCTGAGCAGGAGAACAACTGAATGCTGAGGACAATTCTTGGGCTGGGAGGAACCCAGTTTTAATTCACTGGAATGCTTTAGCCATGGGAGTTTTTTGTTGAATTTTAGAATTTTTAGGTCTTGTATTGGGTTCTGTTTTTTGAGGATTTCCTTTAATCTTTGTTTTAAACACTGAGCCACAAGAGTAGTCTTTATTCTGTTCAGAACAGAACGGAGTTCCTGATACAGCTTTTATTTCAGGATTGTGGTTTTTCCTGGCAGGAAAAACCCAACTGGTTTGTCAATGAAACACAGACCTGTACTATACTATATAATCTATATACTATACCATGGTACTATTAAAGTATCATAGCTTTGCATCTAATGGTCTTAGAACAGAAGCTTTTGTCTTTGCCTCCTTTTCTCATGGAAAACCAACAAAATTAGTTTTAAAAGCTTGTATTGAAGTGTTATACTGAAATAGTTAATATGCAGAAAAACTCAGCTCAAACACCTTTGTAATGAACTCGAAATATCAAGGGAATTTTGGACAAAAGGTAATCAAACTCTGTGTCAGGACTGTTTTGCTAACTAATGGTAATTAAAACTTTCCCCTTTGCCTACTTCCCTGTGTTCAAACCATAATTGATTGTATTAAAGTTTCTCAGAACTAAATACTTCAACCCTGGGGTTAACCATATTTCTGGATACTTAATCACATCCAGAGAAACAAGGGAAGCAAAACAAAACAGGATGCCAGCCTCTTTGTGAGATAAAAAATGTTGTTTGCAACAATTAATTCTCTATGTAGGGATGCCTCTGAAACAATCAGTTAAAGGCTTCAGATAAATGGAACTAAATAAAGTAATAAAAAAATAATTATGTAGTAAAAAATGTTACCCAGGTACAAAAATAAGGTATACAACAAGGTATTTTCCTTACTACAGTTACTAGAGCAAAAGACAAACTGGCTGCAAAAGTATCCTAATAATTAAACATTTCAAAATGTGTTTCAGTATGATGGAACACGATATGATGTGCTAGGAACAATGTCCTCTGGAATGCATGGTGGAATAATTAGGTCGTTGGGTTTCTAATAGACAACAAATGTAGAAATTCTTTGGTTTAAATTAATATTCTTGCACGTTTTACTATTTTTTTTCAGTCTTCTAATGTGAGAGGGTATCTATGCTTATTATTAATGCATTATGCTGATCTGTAGTGCTAAACCTCGTATTTGGAAAACTGAGTTCATCTTTAGGAAGCTGGGATTGCAGTGAGTGCTTCGGGAAGCAGTTTTGTTACCTCTCAGTACAAGAACTTTGTGATGCACCTTCACTCACTGCAGTTAGAGATGGGTTTGGATACCCCTTCCTACAGAAACTTAGCTAAGATAGCTCCTGTTATCTTTGCCTTCCAGAGGACATCAGAAGTATCAAACAAATGAGTTTAAATGTGAGGTAATTGTGAAAATAGGGATTACTGAAAAGCAGAGAACTGTGAAATGCTGCTGAATCCCTCCCTTCTGCAGTTATCTACGTTTTTTCAGAGGTGCATGATGGAATTGGGCCCCTCTTTTGTAGCATATGAAATATTTTTTATTTAGTTTTGGAGGAGCAATGGACTGGCACAAATTATAAGGGGAAAAAAATTAGGGTCAGTACTATGTTGAAATTTCCTGTTATCTCACTGTTTATGTGATAATATCATGTGTGATGTGGGCTGTGCTGGAGCTAAAATTTTTCCACAAATGGTATCTTTTGTGGCTATAAGTGGAAACAATAAATGTTTATGCATTAGCAGTGATACTTATCTGAGTTTAGACAGCTGATGTTACAAGTCCCATAATTCAAACAATGTTGATGACTCATTTTGTTAATTGTTCACTCTGTGACAAAATATATTGGAATTAGTTTCTTTGTTTAACAATGTGTTCCCTTGAGCAGTGTAAGCATTAAGAATTAAACATGTCTCTCTCACTGGAATGGTAAAATCCCTTGAATGGAAACCTAAATCAAATTTCTGCCCTGTTGAGGACTAAACATTGTCCTAAGCTTTAGAGCAGATGTTTGTGTAAACGGAGGAAAAATGAGAGATCAGATGAGAGATGCTGGAACTGGTCACAGGGAATGGCATCAAGACACAACCTCACAGTTCTGAGTTTGGAGTAATTGTTCCAGCATCCAACATGCAGGAACAGGCAGGGCTCTTTGGGATGTACTTGTGAAGATGCAGAAATCATCCTGGGTAAATAACAAAAGCCAAGGCCTTTGGTTGGGCAGTTTCTATTTGATATTAACCAGCATGCAAAAGAAATCTGTTCATCTATTAATTTTTTTTTCAAGTCCCACCCCAAATACCGTTGCTAATATTTAGGTTGCTGTGGATGAGGGGCAATGAATGGAAATTGCATCAAGGCAAATTCCAGTCGTGTGCTAAAATAAGAATTGGCAGTGTGGGTCATCAATAATTGAACAGGTACCCAGGATGTGAATTCTGCATGTTTGGGGATAGTCAGAACCTGGCTGACATTTCCATATAAACCTGCTTCAAAATTGAAGCCAGACGAGTTTGGAGGCATGCTGTAGGAGGGGAAATGAGCCAGGTGACCCTCTGAGGTCCCCTTCCAAATGAAACAAATTGTGATTTTTGTAGGGAGGGGCAAAAATTACCTGAATGGTACCTGGGTTAATTGCTGCCTTTTCTGCATTAGAGGCATTATTCAATTTATATCCATAAAAACCTTAAAGAGCTAACACCGTTTTTAAAGAGTGTACCAGTACCTTGAATGGTAGCCTATTTGTTTCTTAATAAAGTTCTGCTGAACTCATTATTAAAGTAGATGCGATGAAAGGTAGGTTTAGCTATTTTCTTTCATCTGTAAAGCAACTTTCATTGATATTTATTGGTACACTGCTCATGGAATTGTAGAAGGGTTTGGGTTGGAAGGGGAGCTTAAAGATCATCTCGTTCCACCTCCTCCCATGGGCAGGGACACCTTCCACTATTCCAGGCTGCCCTTCTCCCGCCACAGGCTGGGCCAGGCTTATGATTTTGCCACGTTTTGAGCTGGGTTTAGGTGGTGACAAAGCCAGGCTGGGGTTATGGTTTTGCTGTGCTTTGAGCCTGGTTTAGGTGGTGACCAAGCTTGGCTGAGGTTATGATTTTGATGTGCTTTGAGCCTGGTTTATGTGGTGACCAAGCTGTGGCTGAGGTTACGATTTTGCCCTCTTTTGAGCCAGGTTTAGGCGGTGATGAAGCCGGACCGAGGCTCGGATTTAGCTCCGTTTTGGGCCGGTTTAGGCGGTGATGAAGCCGGACCAAGGCTCGGATTTAGCCCCGTTTTGGGCCGGTTTAGGCGGTGATGAAGCCGGACCGAAGCTCGGATTTAACCCCGTTTTGGGCCGGTTTAGGTGGTGATGAAGCCGGGCTGAGGCTCGGATTTAACCCCGTTTTGGGCCAGGTTTAGGCGGTGATGAAGCCGGACCGAGGCTCGGATTTAGCCCCGTTTTGTGCCAGTTTAGGCGGTGATGAAGCCGGACCGAGGCTCGGATTTAGCCCCGCTTTGGGCCAGGTTTAGGCGGTGATGAAGCCGGACCGAGGCTCGGATTTAGCCCCGTTTTGGGCCGGTTTAGGCGGTGATGAAGCCGGACCGAGGCTCGGATTTAGCCCCGTTTTGGGCCGGTTTAGGCGGTGATGAAGCCGGACCGAGGCTCGGATTTAACCCCGTTTTTCCTGCGCTCCGGCGGTGCCCGTGCCTCGGGCGCCATCTGTCGGCGGAGCTCCGTGCCTGCGCCTCCCGCCTCTGCCGGGCCGCTCCCTCCCCGCGCTCCTTCTCCAGGCTCCTTCTCCATCCTCATCCTCTCCTCCAGCCCGATTCCCTCAGCTCCCGGGGACTTTCAATATCGCCGGGATGTTCGAACCAGCACGTTCCTCTTGCTGTGCTTCCTGTCCTGCTTAGGCTTGAGCAGCTCTTTAGGAACACCGCCGCGTGGTGATGGTGACAGGGTGTGCGGGATAGGAAGGGCGGCTGTCCAGGGCAGTGATTGCCTCCCGCATTTTGGAGTTTCACCCCATAGCAGGGGAAGAATCCTGCCCACCTGGTAAATTGTTTGGAAAGGTGTGCTGCTGCTCTGGCAATTCCGGAGGGACAGAAACCACCGCAGCGTGCTGGTCCCTGGCTACTGAGCCCTGCTCAGCTACTCCGCGCTCAAAGGGAAGAGAACGTCCCTGGATCTGCCAAAACACAGCAGGCCCAGCGGCTTCTCCATCCCTGGCCACTGCAGCTGCCCCCAAGGACCAGCCTGGGCCAGGCACCCTGTGCACAATAGGAAATGTTGGAAGTAGCTTGTAGGGGATAAAGGAAGGGGGCACAAGAGGAGATGGAGCTGGGCCAGCTGACCCAGCTGGCCACAGGGCTGCTCCACGCTGCGTGGCATCGTGCTCTGTGCATAAACTGGGGGGAAGCCACCTCGGGAACTGACTGGGCATCACTCAGTGGGTGCTGAACAATTGCAGTGTGCACCACTTGTTTTCCATATTCTAATTATTTTAGCATTATTCATTTCCCTTCTATTTCTGTCCTGTTATCTTTATCTTAAGGCACAAATTTTGCTTTTCCCTCCTTCCTCTGTCCCCCCTCTCGCTGGGGAGGGAGTGAGTGGCTGGGTGGTGTTGGGCTCCCTGCCCGGTGAAACCACAACAATGATAAAGTAACTTGCTTCTTCAGAGTAGGTAGATGCACAGTGTGATCCATCAAAATGGCACATTCTTAAAAATTCATTCTCTTTCATTTTCAAACTTCAGTGGGTGTAAGAGAAGGTGGGAGCTGTTATTCTGCACAGTATGAACCTCTTGGAAATGCAGACAAAGTGGAACAGTTGAGGGCTGCCTGGGTTAGCTGCAAACCCCCATGCAGGTGGGAATGTAATCTTGCCTCTAGTATCTCCTGCTGATTTTTTTCTTTATTTCTTTCTTGTTTCCCCCTCTCTGCTTCCAAAGTACACATTGGCTAAGGTGAAACAACTATTTCCTCACAGTCAGCCTGAATGGAGGGACCCACATAATTTCTTGGATTCAGCCTCTGCAAATGACTTCTGATAAATGAAAAGACTCTGTAATGCTGTCACAGATCATGTCCCAGAGCTGAAAGGCAAGGTGCTCACCAGAAAAAGGAATTTAAATTAAGGAAGGATGGTGCTTATACTGTTGTATGTACGACTGAATGCTTAGTCTGTCTTTGACTTGATTTCCTTGGTTTTGGTGTTTGTTTTCCTGTGTAGACTGGAATTTTGTCACAATTACAATTTTCTGTACTGCTTTATGGCAAAAAAGAAGAGCAGGGAGCAGAGCAACTTCTTTTCCTTGTGCCAGCTGTTAGAACAAAACTACTGAAATTTGTCAGTTTGGGATTATTGTGACTCTTCATTGGGCATTCTGGTGATCTAAAGGTGTTTGCAGTGTTCTCCTGAAATGACCTTACCAAGAGCTGCCAGGAAGGGCATTATTTCATTTTATTTTGCATTTCATTTGCTTTGAAGATAGTCTGTTGTAATATATGTATTGTTTTAGTGCTCTAGCATGTGGAAGATTTGCAGGTCTGGAAAGCAGAATGTTTTTCACAAAGTAAATTAAAAACAAATGTGATTTTTTTAGTATTTCTTTTAGTTGATGTGTGTTACTACTGCCACAGTTGTCCTTCTAAAGCTGATGAAGTTAAAACTAACATATATTACTCAGATTGCTCATCAGAGCACCTTGTAAGGCCATTTGCAATGGTTTGATCCTGAACTTTTCATTGTTTGTGATAGAATGACATAATCCTGGCAGCATCTTTTCTCTGTGAATAAACACAGCCTTCTCCTGGCTGCTCTTGGAGCACCCAGCCCCATCCTTGCTCTGCAGGCACAAGGACAGTTTAGTGAATTCCAAATAACTTCTCTAACAAAAGTAAAGCAAAAATCCCCCCCAAGGGAAACTTGTTCTGTGACTCTCTGTTTAGGCAAGAACTAATAAGATGAAGTTGTGTAATTCATCAATATTTGATTTTTTTTTGATTTGTTCCACAAATTGAAAACCGTAAAAGAATTTTCAGGACTGGCTGTAAAGGCTTAAATGTTCTACCTCTGAAATGATTGAAATGCTGTTCAGTCTCCATTACTTTTGTTCATTTGAATCTGCCAAGACAGGTGCCAATTAGTGCTCCAGATGGTGCAAGCAAGCAGGCAGAGCCACCAAAGGGCTCCATGTGCAGCAGTGAAATATCCAGACTTCACAATGGCCTCCTGGCACCTGTGGGGATGCTGTGACTCTACAAGGAGTTCTATAGAGTTGGGAAGCCCTGTGATTCTGCTGCCTTCCTGAAAATTTCCTTTTGTGGTCCTTGGAGTTAATAGGCTCATAAGGATCTCTAGAAAAGGAAAAGTTTCAGAAAGTTTGCAGATGTCTCATTAGTACATTATTATAATGATTCCTGACAGAGCAAGAATAAAAGAGTTCTGCTTTCTTAATCTGCTGTCTGGTCACTTAAAACAGTGTTTACTGCTCAGTGATGTGCCATTAGATATGCAGGACTGTAATTTTACACTTTTTTTCAACAAGTCTTCCAATGACTGTACATTTTGTTAGGCCTTTACTGCAAAGCTTTAAAATATCTTTTCCTTATTGAGCACATAGTGTTATCTTTTTCTCTCATTTAATGATTTTAATGAGATGCCATCCCAGGTAGCTGCCATAGTCTCCTACACCTCTGTTGGGATGGAGAGCCAGGCCAGCTTTCCAGGCTGAGCAAGAGGGCTGGGTTTTGTTTGGCCAGATCAGCCCTCATGGCTGAGAGTGATCTGATCCTTCTGTGCATCCATTCAGGTGCTGTTTGAAGTTGGCTCTGTCCCAGCCTCGTTGGAGCCACAGAGCTCTGGGTTTGCTGGGGGTGCAGCTGCTCAAAACCCTCTCCAAGACCACCTCTGTCATTTGCTGGGGCTTCTCTGTTGCCAATGCACAGGACCCAGTGAGATGTGGTGGGTTTATGTCAGTGTTTGAGGGGCCTCACGACATCATGGAGAAAACCTGAAGTCACCCAGGGTTGTTTTCCTATCCCTGAAGCACTTTGAATGCTGTACCTTTTTGGTTAAGCTGGAATGGTTCTGTTTCTTCCTGTTTAATTATCACTACTCCTGTTCCTTGTAAGCCCTGAAGTGGATTTGTGTTTCAGTGATAGAATGAGGGCAGCAGTAGAAAACTACAGAGACTTGTTTTTTTCTCTATGGACTTAAAATAAACGACCACATGTTTGATAAGGGAGCTGCTTCTGTCTAGAATTTAAAATCACCTGACAAGAACCTGTAGAGCTCAATTATCTTTAAACTGTTACATGGAAATCAGAACATGGGGAGAGTCTGTGCAAGAGGCATTAAATGGAACACTCACCAGCAGAGTACCTACAAATTTGAGAGCTAATAGATTGTTATCTACCACAATTTAAAATCCTGAGACCAAATAAAATTCTAAATGTGGACTCTTATTCCTGCGTGCAGCATGAGCAGTCTTTGCTAAAATGTTCTGTGCATAATTTAATGTTCATCCTTTTAACTTTGACGGCATATTGCCAAAGAATTACTCATACAGTTAAAGAAAAAACTAAAAATCAGTGAATGCAGCCCATAAATAAGCTTCACAGTCTCACTTCCCTTTCCAGATTTTTAAACAAATGATAAAGGATATACTCTTCAAAAATGCATTTTGCAAAAAGAATCTTTTCAAATAATTTCTCATACATAGAGCTCTGGTTTTTAATGACTGTTGCAGTGTGCTTGGGAAATTGCTTCCACTCTATTTTCAGAGCATTTTTACCTAAGTGCTCTTACTGTGAAGTCCATTGGTGCCTTTGGTCCTGATTAGTGGCACTTAGTGGTTCAGGTGGAAATAATGCTCTGGGGTTGGAAAGCAAGTTTAGTCAAGTGAGAACTGTCACAAATGGTGTTTGTTATAATTAATGTGATTTGGCAATATCTGTGACAAGCAAGGTATCAAAATTGCACCATTCCTTGCAAGCTGTTGAAGCTCAAGGAAACTCTGCTTTTCTGAATGATAAAGGACTCCTCTCTGGACAGCCAGTTGTGCTTGGACTGAAAGCTGATTTGTGCACTTGTTTGTGTGAGTAAATAGAGATGAGGCCTTCACAGCATTATAATTCCTTTATTTCTTTTTTTTTTTTTTGCTATTCCTCTAAAAAAGACAATTCCATCACTGATTATGGTAGGTTTGGGGCTAAATTTTCTGCTGCTATTCCTAAAGTTGCTTTAAACATATCCAAAAGTGAATTTCAATGAAGAATCCCCAAAATGTCAGCCTTTCCTTTTAGGGGCTAAGAAGACACCTGATGAAAATTTCAGTGTTTGTAGGTGCTGTAGGAGTGGATTGTCCTTAGCATGGGGAAGTGTTTCCCAAAGTGAGAAGAGAAATCATGCTTGGAATCAGTCTGATATCTCAAAATTCAAATAGAGATCAGAAAAGAACTGATACTACAACTACTATGTGAAAATAATGTGCAAATAATAAATATTATTGACTTCATTGAATTTAATTTAGGTGTAGGGGATATCTTAAGCACATGAATAAAAATACTTATTTTATGGAGAGAAAAGCAGCAAAATGGAGGGAATGGTTTCTCTCCATTAAGAACATTGAAAGAATTTAAGATTGCTGCAAAGAGACAGTAATTCAAAAACACAAAGCTTAAATAATTTCCAAAGCCTGCACATTTCTCGAGTTTTGTTGTAATTCTTCCACAACCACAAAATAGGAGCCTACAGAGGCAAGATATTAAACTACCTTGAAAAATCCTAAGCAATGCTCCATATAGTGGGAATTGAGATAAAACTGCAGTATAGAAATTCTGTATTGGCTGAGATTGGATGTTGCTTTCAAAAGCTGCATAAAATGGAAGCCATTAGCTTCTATTTGCATTTAAGCAGTGGAGTTGTAAAACCAGAATGATATAAAATTGTAAATTATAATCAGGCAGGTACTGTTACATGTTAGAGGAAGGTGGTTCAGTTTGAATGCAATGTTGGAGGAAATGTTTTAGAAAAAGTATTCATGGCAAGAGTAATAAAGTTTTGGACTGTTGAGATGTGAAGGCATTCTTGCCAGAGTACAGAGACTGGCCCTGGAAGCAGACTTTTTTTTTTCCTTGAGATTTACCTTCAGGAGCTCTAAAACATATTCATTCCATTAACATATTGCCACTTCTTCCTTCTTCATAGGAACTCAGAGTTTCTATCATTTGTTTGTAGGTATTTCTCAGTGCTTGCTATTATTTACTTGAGAAATCAAAGGAAATCAAAATTACCCATAAATGGTCATTAATACACACTCAGATGACAAGCCTCTCTTTCTTTCCTTACCCTGTAGAAGTTTTCTTCTGAGAAAATGAAACTTCAAGCATTTTCTTCTTCTCACATAATGGGGCTTTTAAGTTCTCCTGTCAATGCCAGGAGCTGCTGGAGGGCTGCTCTGGGGGACAGCAGAGCATCACTCCCAGAGCCAGCAGAGCTTCCAGCAGTGGGAAGGAGCGAGGCAGGAGGGGTGGGTGGCACTTGGGGGAGGAAATGTTTCTCAAGTAGGGTATGCTTCCTCTAGTTCTGTCTAATCCTGTCCAGTGGGGTTTAGGACAGGGACAGTCGGGGTTTAGACAATGTATGGGAATGCTGTGGGTGTGCCTTTGTCACCACCAAATCAAAAGTAAGTAAATACCCATGATACATTTAAAAGAAAAAGAGATGTACAATCGAGGGCACAGTACTTCAGGTTTATCCACCAAATGAGAGAGCTGGGGCTGTTCAGCCTGCAGAGGAGAAGGCTCTGGGGGACCTTGTAGAGATGGCAAGGGACAGTGGACCTGTCCCTCTGGCCAAGGGCCTGGAGGGACAGTGAAAGCAATGGCCTTAAGCTGCAGGGGGCAGGTTTAGATCAGAGACTTGGCACAGCTCTTCCCTGTGAGGGTGGGGAGGGCCTGGCACAGCCTGCCCAGAGGAGCTGTGGCTGCCCCATCCCTGGCAGTGTCCGAGGCCGGGCTCGATGGAGCTTTGAACCACTGGGGACAGTGGAAGTTGTCCCTGCACATGGCAGGGGCACAGAAGTGGCTGGTTTTAAAGCCCTCTCCAACCCCACCCATCCATGGTTCCATACTCAGAGCTGCAGGGCAGTGACACTTTGCTTTCCTACAGGAACGTCACCAAGAGGAGGCTGAGGGGACAGGAGCAGCCACAAGGAGAGAGAAAATCAGATTGTCACGTAGGAATAGTGGGAAAATGGGGACACAGGAGTTCAAGCTGTATAAATGATAATCGTGTGTGTAAATTACTGCCCTCACACGTCCAGTTATGGTCTAGTTTCCCACCAAGTTTTGATGCCAAGCATATGGGATTAAATCCTTCTCTAAAAGTATCTTCACCAGTGAAATGTTCACTTGTGACTAGAGTCAACTGGAAAATCTTTTTGCCAATGATTGAAGTAGTATTACCCAAGATAATTAATGAGGTTGAGGTAAAAGAGGTATCTGATTCCTAATAAAAAAAGTGTTATAATCCCTTGTATTTTATGT
>JACBWW010000045.1:6164457-6190865 GCA_020086605.1 Lanius collurio | reverse complement strand
TTTAAGTGATAAAATCAAATTCTCACTTCACAGAGCCAAAAGCTGGAGCCCATTAATGCTCTGAGTGAGTTTAAACCCATACTTTTATAATTGAATTAACTTAAAAAGGTAAATACACTCATTTTTCTGTAGTTCACAAGAGATGTTTTCCCCCTACTGTAGTAAGTTATCTGCAACATAATTTAGAAGAGCTGATTTCTTTGCTGCTTTTCTTTAAATGACAGATGATTTTGTGCGAGCTCTCAATTTTCCTTCCCAATTCCCCAACTTGAGGATTGTCATACCAAGCCTTATTGCCTTCACAATGAAATTTTTCCTTGGGAGGTACTATTTTGAGCACAGATTTTCTGTAACAGTGGGAATTATTATCTGTGACTAATAACAATCTCTGTGGAGCTTGTTATACAACGAAGACTGATCATGTGCTTGAATATATTCATGTGATTGCTTGCAGCTACGAGTAGCTTAAATTTCTGTAAGTTGCTGCTTTATGAAAAATGATTTTTTTTCCCTACTGAAATAAGGTAAATTATTAAACTACTGCTATTTTAGCTCAAGTTCAATAACACTTATGTGAACTTTCGTGCAACGATCTGGAAAACTGTATGAATTAACAGTGGATAATCTGGTCCTAGAACTGTTCTAACAGAATTTTAATTGCAATTTAAATGGATCCTTCTATAGTAACCTATGTTTCTAAATTAAAATTTCTTCAGAAGTGCCCCACAGTTTTGCAAATTATAAGATACTAGTAGGGAAGATTTTACCTGCAATCCACTTTTATCCTTATTTATTTATTTTTAAACATCTCTCGTTTGGTATAAATGCTCTGAGAATTAATTATCCTTCTGGGCACAGTGTGGAGGTCTCTAGAACATCCAGTTCTTTGCAGGAAGATCAGAGTCAGGATGTTCTTTCTTCTAATGTGGCTGAATTTCATATTCTAATACCCATTCGAGTATTTGTATGGGAAAAAACTTGAGGGCAAGGCAATCTGTAGTAATGGAGAGTACAGGACTGGTGGTTGTGCAAACATGACATTTATTACCTTGTTTGATGTTGATTTTTGTAGGTGACAAGGTGATCTTTAAGGGCCAAGCCATTCTATGATTGTGCCAGGTAGGTTTGTACAGCAGGCAGACACTTCCACTTGTGATTGGCTTCTTTAAGGCAACACTGTGGATGTAAAATAAAAGTGAAAAACAGGAGCTTGGTACTCGGTAAAAGCCTCAGCTGAGATTGCAAACCAAGGGTCAGCAGTGAGAGTCACAAGGAACTTCTGCACTGGGCAAGTCCAAAAATGAGGATGCTGGAGGCATCCCCAGTACTGGGGCCATGCTGGTTTTCTGTAGAAATTGCACATGGGATGGATTTGATTTATTTTGGAGGGCCTGGAATGATGAAGTGCTTGGTTACTTGTTCAGTAACATTTACTTATGACCTTGTTGGCTACAAGTTAGGGCAGGAAAATTGCCTGGGCACTGTCACCCCATTGTGTCCCTGATGCTGTCCTGGCAGACAGGGCACTGGGGAGGGGGGTGCAGGAGGGGGACTGCAAGCAAAGCAGGGAAAATCATTAGAAAATAAAAAGATTTTTCAAAAACTGTAAGGATTTGATTGCCATTTGTGAATGTTTGAGTTCTGTCACTTCAGAATATAAACACAGCATGATTATTGGGAATTAAAGTGTGTTTCTACTGTGGAGCAGGAAGCGAGGTCAAAAAGCAGAGTGTTTGAATTCTGCAAATTAGGCAATAATTTTGAGCAATATTTCATGACCTAGAGCTATCAAAAAATGGGAATTGAAGAAAAGAGACCAGGGAAAAGGTTGCAACTGTATATTCTTAACTGTATGAAGCTGTCAAACAGTAGAATTACTTAATTTTCATGAACCACTGCCCTGTGGTTCTGTTACATTGCTGTAGAGTCTAAGGCGAAGCAAGCTCTTCAAGCCTTGACATTTTATTCCAAAGTAGGATGAGGAGGATGATGATGATGATGAATTCTGCCTTGTGGTTTTCCACACTACAGAACCTTTGAGCAGCCCTAGGATATGTATGGATCCAGCAGTGCTGTGCCAAGACTTGTTTATGAGGCATCTGCTGTGAGTCACACTTGCTCCAGTAAAGAGGAAATCTGACATCATCTTGTGCTCCTCAAAGGGACTTTAAAGATGTTGTTATAGGCTTCTTTTCACAGGGTCACCCACTAAAATAACTGTCTGGAGGGCTGAGATGATTTTGATGTTTTTGTTTTTTTTTAATACTCCTTCAGTTTCCTTGATTGAAAAGTCACTTGGGAATGACTGATACATAATCTTGTCATGCTTTTGTCAAGCAAAGATAAGTTTTAGTTGCATTAATGCCAAACTGAGGGCTTTAGCCTGCTTGTCCTGGCACAACTGGTTGAAATATAGAAAATTTTTGTACTTTCACAAGAAAACAAAGTCTCTGTAGACCTGCAGTACTAACAGGAGATGAAGGCAGTAAAAGTTTATTTTGCCTTTGTGGGGCAATAGATAAGGGGGAAGGCCCAGGAGAATCTGTCCCTTATTCCAATGCCTTTTTTTGCATAGATGCCTTGCAGAACTGTGCTGGTTATGAATTTAAGAGGGAGACTGCTCTGGCACTCTTATGACTTGAGTTTCATTTATTATGTGCTACTTTGATAAATTACTCATTGATGCTCTGAGGGTATTTTCTCTGATCTGTGTCTGTTCTTTTGTATTGTTCTAATTATTTATTTTACCTTCCTTTTGTCTTTAAATCCCCAAAATGATAACACACATTTAAAGATTAATTTTTTATCCCGCTGTCTGATAAATAATCATATTGTCAAGTCCTGCTGGTGTTAGTGTTTTTCAGCTGGTGGGAGTACTTTGGATAGCTCATTAAACTTAATATATAGGAAAACTTATTACAGATAAGGAGAACAATTACCAGAAACTACATAATGAAATGTTTGTCAAAGTTGAGTAGCTTAAATAAATAAATTGATGAAATCAAACAGAAGAATCAATGACAGTTACTGAGCTGGATTTTAAGCAGCAGAATACAACTTCATTTAGCATCAGCCTCTCTCCCACATCCCACATAAATCATGGAACTCATTCTAATATATTGGGCTTGTGTCTAGGAAACCTCACCGAATTTTCAGAAAACCAGTGAGTTTATCAAGTCAATGCTTGTGAGAGCTCAAAGGCCAGCAACAGCATCCTGGATTTGTTCCACACTTGTGGGATAAACTCTCCTTACCAAGCAGTGATTGCACTGGGTTCATGTGGTTTTGTGTGGGTTTTCTTTATTCCCTTCCTAATTCAGCCTTGAAACAGAAGTCAACTTTTGTATTTGATAAATGAGTCCTACTGCTCTGAAACTCTCAGCTCAATCAATGTGCTTGTGTTTGATTCTCTCCACTGTTATACCTTGGGTTGTTTTCCTTGTGTTTGGAGAAGTAAACTGCAATTTTGAAAGGGAGGAATTCCCTTCCCACTTCCCCTGCCTCCAGCCCTGCCAATGTCTTAACTGGGGGGTCAGATGAGGGCTTGTCCCCTCATCTGCTACCTACCACTTCTGGATTTTTAGTTTGTTGTTTTGTGTGTTGTTGTTTTTTTTTTTTTTGTTTTTTTTTTTTTAATTTATTTTACTCAGTAATACCTGATAATAAGATCTTAAGTTGAAATAAAACGTCACTTTGGCACTGTAGGTATTCCAGTGTGTTCAGGAGTTTCAGTTTTAAGGCTCCATGCACCAGATGGTTGGGTAGTTCTGAGGTGTGTTGTGTCCTGCTTGTGTCTAATGACAGAGTCTGGCCTTTTTTATGCTTGCATGCCTGAGAACGAAAAGACAACAGATTGTTGTATACAAATATACTTTTTAAAAGTTCCAAGTTCCCAGTGTGCAGCTGGGGAGTCTGGTGTGATATCTTTGACTGGTGTGTGGAGGGATGAGAACTAAAAAAGCAGGAAATGCATTTCTGCATCCTGTTCCCAGCACCACCCACCCCCCAAAGGAAAAAATATAACACTGTTTCCATGGAAAAATCAACATGATAGAGGACTGCTGGATAGCCAATACCATTTTTTAAAATCCAATTGGTTGCAGCTGTACTGAGAGGGAACAAATGTTTTGCTGCCAAATAATAGATTATATTTGGAAGCATAAGACTAATGAAAAAATACAATTCAGAAACAGAGTGATTGCAAAGCTTCAGGCATAAGAAAGGAAACTGTTAGCTTGCTTTGTAAAGCAAATCTCAGAAATTTGGGGGGATTTTTTTAGATGCAGTGTAAAGTTATATATATGTTGTTTCCTGAGGATCCAGTTTCTCAGCATGGCAGTGATGCCAAGCTTCCTGCTGGCTGTAATTTATCTACCTACCAGCAGCCATCTGCTTGGGAAATCATTAACTCAGATCGGGGTGGAGGGAGGGCAGCAAGGTGGGAACAGTGACTGGGAGAGGGAATTGTGCTGTGGAGGGACAGCAGGCACGGTGTTCCTGCTTCCCTGGGGGTGTTCCACACTGCCCTGGCTGAGGCCACCTCTGTCCCCTGCAGGGTCACTCTGTTTGGCACGTGGGACACTCCTGGCTGAAGGCCTGGCAGAGGATCTGCTGCTCTTACAGCTGTGGAGGCTTTATCACAGGTGACCAAATCCTTCAGATAGGTAGAACCTGTAGTTTCATTATTTGAAAGGATTACATATAAGAATCAAACAAGAAAAATAGTTGTTGTCTCAAGCTCCTTATAATCAGACATGGAAGTTTAGGTGTGTGCCATTAAATCTTGTTAAAGCCAACAAACTGGTTATTTACTTTTCAGTCATCTTCTCATTGTTGTGATGGAACCATCGATTTGTATCTTTTAGAGATCTCTAACTGCAGACTGGAGCTCCTCTGGCACAGGGGGATGGGAGCACCTCTTCAGTGCTGCTGTGAGAATCAGGTGAACTGAATCAATAATGCCATCTGACATAAAGGGGAGAAGAAATATCTTTACAACATCAAGCAATGCAATCTGAGCCACGTTCGGGGTATTGAGCGACTCATCAAACCTCTGTGCAACAAGCAGGGATTGATTTTACAATTCCTGCCCAGCTGATGGGAGTGTGTGTGCAGCACTGAGGAGCAGTCATGCAAACTTTGTCTGCTGAGCTGGTGGTAAGGTTTTACTAAAACATGCTGCAGTTCACAATTATCTTTTTTTTACAGCTTGCTGGTGATGAATGATTCAGGAATTTAAACCCTCACCTTTAGAAATCACCATCTGTTACTGATGTCTCCTTTAGCAGCTTAACTCAATGTAATTCAGATTGCAGTTACCTCTGCCCTAAGAACTGTGTATTACTACACCAGTGGTATCCATAAAGAGCCTTACATGTTATTTTCTGTTGGGAACATGTGCATCAGGCATTGTTAGAGTGAGGAATTAAGAGATCTGGAGTGTGTGGGAGGTGGAGGTCAGAGACGCAGCTTTCTGTTGCTTCCAAACGAAGATGGGATCAGCCCCTTGCCAGATCAGCATCTGTGGTCAAGCTGAAGCCTATTTGGCAGCCTGGTTTTAGTTGGGTTAATGAAGAAAACACACACTTTGCTTCATCATAATGAACCATCTTTTATACCAGATGTTGTTGGGTATCATGAAACATTTGTTTATATAAATAAGAAGATATATATTCATGGGAAAATGTGCTGCTTTCACACTTTTAAAAGCTAATGTGTACCTGGATTCTAAGGCTTATATTGCTCCTAATATGTATGGAATTACTGTAAGTTGTGTAAAATAACTGTAAATTGTATAAAATAGATACATTCGAAAGAGCAGAATGATAAAGAGAATTCCAAGACTTCTTTCTTTTCTTTATAATTTTTTTTTATAATTTTTAATGGGTTTTTTGTAGGTTTTTTTTTTTTTTTTTTTTTTTTTTTTTTTTGTTTTTGTTTGTTTTTTTGGGGGGGCTTTGTTTGTTTTTCACTTGGACACCTTTGAATATGGACATCGTGCTAGATTTTTGACTTAGGACACACTATTTCCTAAACAAAAATTCAGATGCTAAAAGCCTGCCAGTTGCAAATACTTGATTTGTCACCTATTAACAGTATATTTTGGAATCAATTAAACTCTACTTAGTGAGTGTTCACACTAATTGGAATTAGTTTAATGATATTTTAATTTTTTCAGAGCTATCCTTGGCCCTGCTATTACAGACCCTTCAGGCACAAATAGTCCTAAACATGCAGGTGTTTAGCAGAAAGAATAAAACTCC
This sequence comes from Lanius collurio, assembly GCA_020086605.1. Lineage (NCBI taxonomy): Eukaryota > Metazoa > Chordata > Aves > Passeriformes > Laniidae > Lanius > Lanius collurio. Next base: position 6,184,602 of record JACBWW010000045.1, on the reverse strand, counting down.
CATAAAGGCACAGGTGTGCATGGCAGGTTTGTCAAGTGAGTTTCTGTAGAACATAACAAACCCTGTTTTCCTGTGGGTGGGGAGGCAATCACTGGTGCTGTGGCTCTCTGGCTGCCTCTCCTCCATGCTCTCTCTCCAGCTCCAGGGCTGTGCCATTTTCTCAGGGATGCTCTGACTTTTCCCTCACAGATGGCATCGTTTCATCTCCTGCTCTGTGAGTGACCCCGTGGCACGGGCTGGGCTGAGTGCAGAATGTGTGGTGCCACTCTGTCCCTGCCCTGCAGAGCAGTGGGTGAGCTGGGGAACCCGGGGCAGCTCTGTGGGTGCACACCCAGGCAGGGGCAGGACCCTGCTGTGGTCCCCACTCTGTCTGCTGTCCCGTGTGCCAGGGAGCACAGGCCATGCAGCTGACCCACGGGCTGGGGTTGGCACTCTGGCACACAAACAGTTGGTGAAATGCTGCCAGCTCTGTCTTACTGTGCTGCATCTCTTTGCCCAGAGCTTTGAGATTCCCTTCCAGGGCTGGCAGGTTTGGTGGAGCTGTAACCTGTGCATCCCCTGAGCTCAACTTCTTAACACTGTGAGACAGGGAAGTGTTTGAGGTGTTGCCCAAGCAAAAGATATTCTAAAATCTCCTCTGAAAGGTTTGAGGTGTTGCCCAAGCCAAAGATATTCTAAAACCTCCTCTGAAAGGTTTGAGGTGTTGCCCAAGCCAAAGATATTCTAAAACCTCCTCTGAAAGGTTTGAGGTGTTGCCTAAGCAAAAGATATTCTAAAACCTCCTCTGAAAGGTGTGAGGTGTTGCCCAAGCAAAAGATATTCTAAAAACCTCCTCTGAAAGGTTTGAGGTGTTGCCCAAGCCAAAGATATTCTAAAACCTCCTCTGAAAGGTTTATTCTTTTCATTTCTATGCTGGTGTTATGATAGACAGAGAGGGAAAAGATGTGTTGTGCAAGACCCTCCCACCACCATCACCACCCAGGCTATATTTTCTCTTTCCTCGGGATTTGCTGTAGGCAGCTGATTTAGAACTGGTTTCTTGGGTGATAAAACACCTCCATCTGTGCTTGGTAAGTGGGGACATCCATTGTGTCCTCGTGACTGGGTCTGACCTCACCTGTACTGCACAGTAAAAGGGTTAATAGATGGAATGGGGTCTCAATATAAAACATGCACACAGGGGTCACTTGGGCTGAAATTTGGTCTCCATTTTTTGCTGATGTACCTGCAGGTGTTACTGGCCAAAATCTGCTCATCAGCTCTGCAGCACTTGGCTGTGTTGTGCTGCCTTTTCTACCACTACCCTGGCATGCAAGTCCTGAGGCTCACATCCCTTGGAGCTGCAGGAGAAATGTTGAAAATATTCATACACAAAACATCATTGGCATCACAAGTTATTTTTTTATCCTTCCCCTTCTGTAAGGACCTTAAAAAGTCATTTTTCCTGCCCACACAGAGTGTTATTTTTCTGAGCTTGCTTTCTGTTGAAAGGGACATTTCTTTGGGAATTTCACTTCCATTTGTGTGTCTGCTCTGTGCAGTGACTTTATTGACCACATAAAGAATGATGATTTTTTTTTTTCAGTAATTTCTTCAAGAGGCTCTTCTGAAGAGTGGTTTGATTTGGAGGATGAAAAGGGGTCACAATAACAAAAAACTACCAGGTAAATAAGCATATGTTCTCGCTTGCACTAACATTTCTCTAGAATTTCTCCTGATTTAACAAAGAACTGGAGTATGATTTTTGTATCTCCTGAACTTAATAGATGATTTTAAGCTTTTACTGCTCTATAGTAGATCAACAAAAGAAGATCTTATAGCTTCAACTGAGAGTCTGTTCCCTTGGTAGAGTGTCAGGAAATGGGGCACTCTTAATGTTTTGGGGTGAGCTGGAAATTCACCTTAGAGTTCAATGACTTGAACCCACAGATGAGATGTGGGCATTGTTTCACTGTTACTTCATGTTCTCCTTTCTCTCAAGCTCTCCAATTAAGCTTGTGCAAAAAATATTCCCTGGTACAGAAAACCCCCAAACTATTCAGGCATTTGAGAGGGTTATGGGAACTGGAAACACCACCTTCTTTTGAAACAACAATTTTTTCCCCATCCCACGTCCCCCAGTACTGCTGCTCAGAGGTCTTACTCCAAATATATGATGGAAACAAATTGCCAAGGCACAGAACATGCCATAAACCAGACTTTTTTCCTGGGGGCTCTGAGAGAGGAGAGTTGAGCCTCCTGAGAACAAATGCCTGGCTCGATTAACCAGGGGCTAGCAGAGAGCTGGTGTTAGCAGAGAGCTCTGCTCCCAAATTGTTCTCCTCATACAAATGGCAATGAGAACACACCCCTGATATGAAGGAATTTGTATTTTAAGTAACTGTTTTAAGAATTTTTTCTTTTGTCAGTATTTAAATTTTTTGGTCTTGCAAGCCTGTTACCACTGGCTTCTGGAGATGGCTGCAGAGAGTGAACAGCAGAGAAATCTGTCCTCCTGCATTTTCCAGGCAGACAGGAATGGCTGCCAGGCCAGCCCTGAGCCAGGCAGAAGCTGTGGCAATATGGGCAATATGGAACAGAATTTGATTTAATGTTAGCATGCCTTTCAGGAGGTTTATTGACTTGATTTCACTATTGTGCTAACTAAATCCATGCAGCTTCCAGTTGATCTGGAGTGATGACTGCTTTTGTCTGCAAAATGCTTTCCAGACAGATTCTTAAACCTGCCAATAAACAGAACCACAGGTGAAAATTGTGGCTGCTCAAGGAAAAGAGTGTGGGTGAAAAGGTGATTGTTAGAGGTTGAAGCCCTAGAGAAAAGACAAAAAAACCCCCTAAATCACATAAAAAGCAGAATTAGACCAACACTGGGAGAAAATAACCAATTCCAGTTTCCAAAAGGATGCCAATAGTCTTTCAGTTGCTTGGTGAGAGGACCTGGCCAATTGAAGCTCTGGGAGTAGAAATTCCATTGTTTACAAGATTATTTTGTTATTGAAGTTACTGTATATTGAGAATTGTCAACCTTATGCAAGGCTAAAAATGATCTTCACTCATTAATTATGAAATAAATCTTAATTCAGTGTTATAAGTAATACTTCAATACTGCCACCATCTCTAGGCAGAGACCCCTAAAATAGTCCAGATTAAAATGATAACAGAATTTACTGTGCCCAAAGCAGGGTCACACATAAACGTTTTTGCAGCGAGAAAAACGTGTTTGGTGTTTGTCAGTGATGCCCCCTCTGTAACCTTTTACCAGTTCCACCATTTCAGAGAAATATTCATGTCATGAGTGGGGACTCCTCCCTCCCTGACCCCATCCAGCAGTTGTAAGTGAACCAGACAACTCTTTTACAGTATGAGATTACTGGAAAATGTAAAGTAATTCTGACCCACAGATTCATAGTAATATTTCAGAAAACATCCAGAATTAGCAGCATCATTGGTATAAAAATCTGGCAGGAAAATGTTGTTTATTGTGTGGAAAAATTACACATAGAAAGTACATCTTTTGTGGCCTCATTTCTTAATATACATGTAAAAACTTCCTGTTTCACTGTTTAATTGCTTTGAGCAACGTGATTAGACCAGAGCTTTGCACAGCTTTGTCACTTCAATGGTGTGTAAGCATTATCACAACTACAGCTCTTAGAGTAGTTGGAGGGATGGGCAGAAAAATGTGCAAGTCAGACCTATCTGCCTTGGATAATGGGGAACAAATAGATATAACAGAAGGAATTGATAAATTGGTCTGTAAATTGGATTAGTGACAAATGACAACTGAGTAGGAGTCACTGCAGTAACTCTAGAGGGACAGTGTTCAAAATATTGTCCTTTACCATAAACACTTTATCAATTTCTCCATATTTAGATATAACACTGAAAAAAACCAATCTATATTTGTAACCTTGCATTAGAAACATAAAGATAGTGCTGTTGTCACCACTCCATCCTGGTAATGCCCACACAGCCAGATTCTGATGTGGCCAGAACTTTGAGATGTGTCTGCTGAGCTCTCTCCCTATGGGAAGGTCTTCAAAATATACTTGAGAGAGAGCACAACAAATCCTTCTCTGTGTTCTGCTGCTTCTCCTGGGTCCTTGCAGGACAGGTCCTTGCTCCAGGCCTGGTTTCAATCAACTTTTCATTTTAGAAATAGCAGCAGACTCCACAGAGCCTGGTGTAGTCGCAGGGAATTGTCCTTGTCCCTGCTGAGAGCTGTGTTTCTCCCTACCTTTCCCAGGAAGGGCAGGGCAGGGTCCCTTCCCAAGCTGTGGGCTCTCAGCACCACGTTGTAACCTTCCTTCCCAGCAGAAGAAAGCAGAAATGACAGAGTTAGGTTGTAATTCAGCTGTTCCCCTGGAGCAGTGTAACCCTGGAGGCCCTGCCCCGATGTCCTTGGAATGCAACTCAGGCACTCTGAACAAACTGCACTGCTTGGGTCCATTTTAACACAAACCCATCTGCTGTTCAAGAATAGGAAGTGGACAAATTGATGTCTAATGATATCTGGCAGTAGTCAGACATTGGAGGTGAATTTTAAATCAAAGGAATCTGAAACTAACTGGGCATTGCACAAACAGCAATTTAAGATGAATCATTTTCTCTTCTAAGAGAAAAGACCCTGTCTACAGGGAGAGCCTGGCCTCACTGCATGGTAGGTTTGAACCAGAATGGAGAGAAGAGAGAAATTCCTCAGGGTGTGCTTTGGCAGAATTATGAAATAAATAAAGAAATGTACTGGGTAGGAACACTTTTCTCTGTTACAAATGGTTTGGAACATTCTTAGGGTTTTTGGCCAACTTCATACTTAATCCTTTAACTACAATGTTCTTGGCAAAGAATGTGCTTCAGCTTCTGTCTCGTTAGAAGATGAGGCTCCTTTCAAAACTGCTTTACTTCAGTTTGGTGTGACATTTGCAAGGATTTTCAGCAGTGCAGGAAGAATTTGGTTGTTGCAGGAGGTGCCTAAAACCGTGCTGTGAAAGTGAGCACGGGGAAATAGCAAAGCATGGTAGAGAAATGTGAGAGAAGAAGGAAAACCTGCTGAGAGGGAAATTCCCATGTTGCTGCTCTGCACAGAGTGAGTGGCTCTGGGAGTATCCCATTATTCCAGCAGCTGTGGCTGCTGCAGCAGCAGTGTCTGCCTGGCACCTCCGTGCTCCTCTTTGGAACAGGGACCCTTTGCTCTTGTGCTCCCCAGCAGCAGCCTGTGCTCTGGGGTGTTTGATGGCATTGCTATCACCAGAGATGGAGTGCAGGGCCTTCACCTTGGCTAGGGAAGGACTGAGGCTTGGCCTGGGTCTCAAATTTAAGCAGCTCACCCAGTTTTATCACTCTGCTGTTTGATCACCAACACTTGTCAGTTCTCTGTTGCTGAGCTCTCTGACACTCAAGGGAAACGTGCTCAAGATGTCCCAGCTGTGAGCAACACCCAAGGAGTGACAGGATTTAACCCCAGAGTAGTTGTGTGTCTCTTCAACTCCCTTGAAAGGAGGTTGTAGGGAGGTGGGGTTGGTCTCTTCTACTGGGTATCAAAGTAAAGGATGAGAGGAAGCTGCCTCAGGTTGCACCAGGGGAGGCTCAAATGAGGTATTAGAAAAAAACCCTGAACCACTGAAAGAGTGCTCAGGTACTGGAATGAGCTGGGGAAGTGGTGGGGTCACTGTCTCTGGAGGTGTTCAGGCACCTGCATATGGGGTTGTAGTTCAGGGGTGATTGTGGTGGTGCTGAGTTGTGGTTGGACCAGATGTTCCTTCAGGTCCCTCTGAACCCTGTTGGTTCAGTGATTTGTAATATGCAGGAGTGATCCATAATGACTTTATAATTGTGTGTAGCAGTGCACTAAATGACAAAATTCTACATTAATACTAGCTGGGAGTTTAGTAGGTGCCTTTTTATTTATTGATGTATCAGTTTTTTAGTACTGTGCTGCTTAATCCACAAGTGTTGTGGTCTTTTTAATTAATTACCCCTTGGGGCTGTAATTAGAGGGAGAGTCAGGCCATGAGGAGGGCTCAGTGTCACTGGGGCTGAAGCTGCCCCTCAGGAGCAATGAATCCCACAGACCACTCACAAAGAGCCAAGGTCTCTGGAAGCAGGGGGACACCATGCAAAGAGGCAGGATTAAACCAGTGTATTTCTTTAACTCCCTGAAGAATTATGACGAATGATGTTTCTAGAGTGGCAAGTGGGAGCTCAGTTGGAAGGGAGCAGTTGCAGTTTCAGAGACCACAGTGTTTGTGTGGTGATGTCAACACAGCGAAAGGTCTCCAGTCACAACAATGAAAAATCCCACTGGCACTGCTGCCTCAGTTTTGCATTAGTATCTTGGTTCATCATTCAGAGATTTTGAGCAGAGAATAATAGTTTTCTCCTTCAAGTTAAGGTTAAAGAGCAAATTCTTAACACAAAAGTTTCATATGAAAATGATTTGAGTCTGGTAAATCTGAGAATAAACAAATCCTATCTCTAGCACAATGTCCGTAAATAATTTATTTGGAAGCATTTACACAATCAGAAAGAAACGGGGCTGAAGGAGGAGGTCATCTAATCCATTGAACTCTCTCTTAAATCTCTGCTTAAACATCTCAGTGCAGTGCTGGAAACTATTTCATTGAAGTGGTGTGATGCAGTTCATCACCAAATTCCAGTGAAGAATTGCCTACTTCTAATTCATCTCCCTGGCAGCAGGGAAAAGCCACCACTTTAGTCTTGTTCTGTGGGCACAGAGTGAGGTTCTCCTTTTTCTCCTTTCACCTCACTGGGGGTTTTTCTTACATTTTGAAGTTTTTTAGCAGTAATTTCAATCTAAAGACCATATAGACTTTTATATCTGGTGGTATTTGAACATTTTGAGTGATTTGTGTTGGTGATTTTGTGTATCTGTGCCCACCTCAAGCTGGTTTTCATCTTGAATTAATTCTTTTGATTATATTCTTCTGCAGCACTTCCCCATGTGTGCAGCCCAGTGCCAAGCCACCCTCTTGGAAAATGATGCAACTTGGGTGCTTCCCTGTAAATTATCACCACTTCTCTGGAGCTGTGTTAGGAGCCAAGATGGAAGCAATTTTAGCTGAACAAAGGGAAGATGGAAGAGTCTGTGGAAAGTGTGAGTATGCTCAGTGCATTTGCTGTGAGGGAAGAAGGCACTGTCAATAGACTAATGTGTGGTACACCTACTATGTCACCAAAGAAAAGCAGGGGGATTATGGCAGAAAGCTGCTCAATAAGTATAAAGCTCCAACAAATGTGGGTTTTTTTGTCTTTAAGACTGGTACAAGTTGAAAACTTGCTGAGCAAAAATATTTAGAAATAAAGGCAATAGAGCTGGCAGGAGCATTGCTACTTTAATCAATAATAAAAGGATAATCTGTCTTTCTTTGTGGTACACAAAGCAATAATCTGTTGTTCAGATTGATTAAACACTTCAACTCTGCTTCGATTATTAATCAATCTCTAACCCAGCTTATTGTGAGGATAATACAAAGTAGTAGAGATTATGGATAGTAGTGAGGGTGGTAAGAGCAGGAGGGTGGGGGAGTCTTTGTTCCATCATGGGGAATAAAACTGAGCTGAGGTGAGGTGGAGGCTTTCTGTGGATGGGTTTTTTGTTGATGTTCATGTGAGAGGTTTGACTGCAGAATTCTAAAAAGGGATCTAAAGGTCGAGTTTACACAAGTCACAGTGATTTTGATCTCTGATTCACGAATGTAGAAAGTGCCCCTGACCAGATGGAGAAAGAATGTAAAATATGAGAACCAAGCTTCTAGGCTAGAAAAAGCCTGTCCTTCAGGAAGAATGCTGTTGTCTGGCATAATCTTTGCACTAATAATTTATTTAATCTCTTTCTTACACTAAATCTTATTTGAGCTTTGGGCTAGCCTAGGCTTTTACCTTTTGAGCTTTTTAAATTATGAGAAAAAACCCTTCCTTCCTCACCCTATGCCTGGGGTCACATTATTGCCCAAGTGGTTTATTTTTTTTACTGGACTGGTAGGTTAGGTATTGCTTTTGCTTCAAAAGGCAGAGCAAAGAGTTAAAATTTTACTTGTTCAAATGACTTACTACTGTCTGAAAGGAGGAATTTAGATTTTGCCTTTTCTTTTCTTTTTTGATTCTCCTAAGAGGTTCAAATGCAGCTGCTTGACTGAAATGCGTGAATCTTTATGAAATGCAAAATCACTTAAGCCTCTGAGCAGTAACCTTTAATTTGTCTCTCCTTTGAGTCCAGAGTTGGACTAAATGACTTCCAGAGGTCCCTTTTAACTTCTCTTCTTCTGGAACTTGATGGTTCAGTGAGAAGGTGTGGAATAAAGCATGCTCAGGATGTTTAAATTTAGCTAGATTTGGTGCAACTGGTGAGAGAAGTTGATTCTTAATTGTCTTTCTCTTTGGGAGAGTTCCCTTTCCCCGACTCTTCAGACTCCTTGTGCCACAGCTTCTCCGTGGTGCTGCCAATTGTCCACCTGGGTCATCCCAGCCCTGCAGGGCTTGGGGGAAATAAAAGATTCTCTGTGATGGGAACAGCCCCAGTCTGGGTGCCCTCTCTCTGAGGATTTGCACACGTGCCACAGATGCTTGTTTGTTCTGTTCCATTCTTTTAGGGTAGCACTGAATACCCGTGGGTGGTTTGCAAACTCGTGCTGGATATTCAGAAGAATCTTCACCTTTTGAACAGTACTGACCTGCATGATTAATGATGGATTATGCTGACAGTATAAGCTTAATTGCATTTTCTCTCTTGACTTTTTTCCAGTTGTGTTTAGGGTTTGGATTTCAGGTTTTTTGTTTGTTTGTTCGTTTGGGTTTTTTTTAATGGCAGCATGAAATAATGAAGCTGATGATAAAAATGCCTATAAAAATTCTGGCAAATTTATTATAGAAAAACATGGCTTGATTTCTTATTTTTCTATCCATCTGGTCATTAGGCCTTTCCAACTGTCAGTGTCTAATATAATCTCCTTTAATAGCAGCATATAATTAGCTTTATGCTGATCAGAGGCATTTGGGATGGTGGTGGTAACATTCACATCCAAATATCAAAATCCCAAAGAAGATAACTCAAAGAGACATATGTCCAAGCCAGCATTTACGACTTTTAGTCCTAAAGTCTGTAACTGGTGATTTAGGCATGTGAGCTTTGAACTGTGGTATGGAAATTTATCAGTTAAGAATCCTCAGGAGTTCTGGAAGCAAAGTGCAGATGTCTCTCCAAATGGTAATGTGGTAATATGTCACTTTTCCCCTCTCTATACAGTCCTGTTACTGCTTCAGATATTTAATTTCTTCTTACTTGTCTAGCTTCTTATTTTAAAAAGGTAATGAAAGCTCTGTCTTGCCATTGTTCCAGTAGGAACAAACTGTTTTTAAGCCTCTTCCCAAGCTCTGTGTATCCAATCCCTACACTCATGTGTTTCCTCAATGGCTGTAACAGGAGTGCAATTTCCCAGTGGGTCTTTTGGGAGGTGATTTTGAGATGAATTTGTGTTACTGCACCTATCTGATAAATGTTTCCCAAATTTAACTTGGTAGCCATTGCTAGGCAGGCCTAAGAAGGGTGCTGATGTTCCTGAAACTGGGACTGCAGCCTAAAAGTACCAGTTCCTCTCAGTTCTTTCAAAGAACACTCGATTTGAGTGGCTGTCTTACAGAGGTGTTCTTGCATATGGAGTTGGACAAGTCAGGTATTTGATCATAAAAGACCTGAGAACCAGGCAGGATTTCAAACACTACAGAAATATATCTATTGACTAGATCTAGCAAATTTTTTGGTTCATTGAGACATATTGGAGCATCAAGCTCTGTATTCTACTCTGCAGCCAGCCAGAATAAACCAAGCAGGGCTTCAAAAAAGGAAATGCACCTTGACAGGTGAAAATTACATCTCTTGCATTACAGTTCTTTAAAGCTGGAATTGTCTTTGAATTTAGGCTTTCAGTTCTTCAATAAAAGATCACAGTTCCCTTTTTGTTCTCTGGCACTGTAACCCATTTGAGGATTCTGTCAACACCCCTTTCAAAAATGCAGAAACCTGTTAAGATTTGTAGGAGAAAAAAGTCGATATAAGTTACCTTTTGCTCATGACTTGAAGTGCACAGCCAGAACTTCCTCCAAGAACTGTTTCAGTGCTAGAGAAGGAAAAGCACACTTCTCTTTCCATAGGGTTCCTCGTTGAAAGTGAGTAGTGGTACTGCTCTAGGGTTTATTTTTGGCCTGGGTGTTTGCTCAGGGATTATTTGGGTTGTCCACTACTCTGCTCTGAGCAGAATGTGAGGACACATCGAAGCTCTGACAGGGCCCTGGGACAGACACCAGGAGAGTCCATGCAGCTCTTGATGCCTTTATGTGAAGCACGTTGACTTCTCCTCAAAGAGACCTGCCAGGATTCATTGCAGGATCTGTTCCTTTCCTTCCTCCTTTAATTTCCTGCATCATTTAACCCCTGTTTTCTGTGGCAGAGCTGCTCTGCACATCAGTGCTTCCCTTTATGGTTGTTAATAAATAGTGGCTTCTGCTACAGGAGGATTTTTGGCAGGTGCTGGTGAACATAATCTCTCCAGGCTGCAGACACAAACTAAAGACAACTCCCAGATGTTTTAATAAGGAACCTGTTAATGATGCATGGGAAGCAGCCAGACACTCACATGATGCCTCTGCTTTTCTCTCCCCCTTCCCAATGAATGTAGTTTAACATTAAACTCCTCCTCTATTCTTTATATTCATGTTTTTTTGGCTTCTCCCAGGACCTTGCATCCAACCAAACTTCCCTGTACCTCAAACCACCTTTGGACAAAGTGTAATTTTGGTGTATAGAGTGGGGAAAAAGGAATCCTACAGTTGAAGGTAAATTGAAAAATTATACACTAACATAGAAGAGCAGGTAAGAAAGTTTTGTGTAGAGCTGAACTCTTTAAAAATAGTACTAAATTTTTTTGACTATTTTAATACATACACTAAGCTCTACAGACAAAACTATTGAAATATTGAGACCCTACAGAGATCCTAAAAGTTTCAAGCTAAATTTAACTGAGTTAACTCCTAATTGAATTTGTTTTTCTTTTTTAAATTCTTAACTATGAAATAAAAATTAAAAAATATACCCAATGTTATATCTTAGAAGCCTTGAAAATGTCCCCAGAGCTCAACATAGATTTTTAATGTTAACATAATTATTCATAATTTGAGGCATGTGCCCTACAAGACCATAAGAGGAAGCTATAAATTGGGTAACTCATCAAAACAAGTCCATTCTTATTCAGCAGAAAACTTTCAGTAGTGTAGAGATAGCACAAAAAATTCTTATAACAGAAGCATATTCAGTGCTAGTTGGGAGTGTGATGCATTTTAGGCTTGTTCCATTAACAGTTCTTTAAGAAACAAAAAAACCTGAGCAATGTTTCAAATCTCCTTCTCTTTACTGCTGTTCTTGGCATTATCTCTGGTACATTCAAAGTGGTTTTGCACAACTATTAATTGGATCTTTTGGGGCAGATGAGCAGAATTTGCACTTCTCAGCAAAACCAGATGGCTCTAACTTAAGGCTATCCTAGATCGCTGTAAGAATGGCAGCCAGGGGAATTCCACCCTGCAGAATAAGACCTCTGTGAACCTTTATCTCGTGGCTGTCCCGTGTTCAGACTTTGCCAGAGAAAGGCACCTGGAGGGATGTGTGACAGAGTTATGTGGGGCACCAACAGGGCTGGAAAAAATTACCCTCGATATTGGTGGAAGTGAAGAGAAGCTTGTTTTGTGAATTGTACATGTTTGAAGATAATATTAATTAATTCCTTTTGCTGACGTTGCCTGACTCTAGCAAGGTGATTTGCAGTGACCTGGAATTCTGGGGTGGGTTTGTTTTTGGTGGCTGCCTCTGCTTTTGGAGGACTTTGGCTGTGCTGCTCCCCTGGTGCCTCTGCACTGAGCTGGGAGGACACTGCAGGCTCCTCTTGCCTCCTGCTGGTTATTTCCCAGCCTTGCTGCTCCGGGTTCCTTACAGAGCTGAATTCATGCAAAAGGGTTTGTCAATCCACTGAACAAATAAAATAAAACTTTTTGCCCTGCAATCTAAGTAGTTTTGCTCTTTTAAGTGAGGTGAAAGACCTCCTTGTAGGTGAATTATCAGTCAGCTCTTTGAGCCACCTGGGAGTGACCCTGTTGGAGTTTGTCAGTTAAGAAATGAGCTCCTGGAGTGATTCTGAGCATCTCTGCATCTCTGTTATGGAGTGGAGTCAGCTTTTTTTTTTTTGCTGTTGTTAATTACCTTCTCCAATATATCCAGTTATTGGACATTTTGCACTTCAAGTGGAATAAACTACTGGAAGTACTGGCCATGTGCTCTTCTGTTCAGTAGTTCAGCAACTGCCAGAATTGGAGAAGCAAAGAGTTTTGCTTTTGTGTCAGAGAAAATAAAGGCAGAAAGAAAGGTCCTTGGTAACAAGTAAAGTTTGGGAAGGTTATGGGGATGGGTTGGCTTGGAGAGAGAAAATTTGTTCATGTGCTGTTTGGGAGTTAATGTATTTGCTGCCACATTAAAGCTGTTTTGAAATGCCTCCACCACTTCCATTCCACCTCCAAGAGGAAGCAGCCAATCCATGAATTTACATAGAGAGTATTAGTTTTGAAAAATAGATATTACACCTCAAAATTTGGGAGTGTAGTGTATGAAGTCCAGGTGCAAGACATTAAATTTTATTGGAAAGCTATGAAATAAAACTGATTTACAAGTGAAATCACTAGTTAAATCACTAAATAACTTTTTTAGGACCTTATTCAAAATTTACTTACACAAATTAAAACAAAGAAACACATTTGTTGAATTATTGCAATTCCTGCTGCCTCAGATTTTTTAATATTCATCCTTGAAAGCTATTTACTTAATTTTTTGTGTTCAGTGAGATAGTTATCATAACTGATTATGTAAGATAATGATTTTAAGTTCTGTTGATACATCACTTAGAGAATGTAGTTGTTGGAATCACTGGAAATATGGCTGATAAGAGAAGAAGGAAGGAAGAAAATGGATGTAAAGATCTGTGAGCTCCAGTAGATTGATTTTTCTTGACAGATAAAATGGTAAAGCAAAATGTTCAACTTCAAATGCATCACTTGAAGGAAGTAGGAGAATGTGGCAGGGAAGGAAGGAGATGATGAATGTTACTTTGTTAGAGAGGAGAAAATGCAATTGTTCTGCATGAGATGTTCATCACTTTCCTTTTTCTCTTCTACAGCATTTGATAAAGGTCCATTTAGTAGGCAAAAATCCTGTTTAAAGTCTTGGTTCATGGGTCATCTTTCCAAGCATTTCATCTTAATAGTTTAAAACTTTTATCTGGTTCTGTCCAACAGTTTAATGTCTGAGGTTTTGGTGATTCCCAGAGGAAAGCAGTGAGGAGTTTCCCCCTGAACGAGGGGGTGATGGATGTGCATTCCCAGCTGGGCTGAGCAGCTTCCCTGGCAGTGCCCCTGCAGAGCCTGCTCTCAGAGCAGAAAGGCACCACTCCAAATAGCCCTCTCACAGTAACAGAGGCACTGCCCTCTGAGGGTTTCTGTGCTGGTACCCAGGGCTGTGGTGTGGCTGTTGGGCAGAAGGGAGCAGAACAGAGGTGATTCCAGTGCTAAGTCATGGGCAGGCAAATACCCACAGGTGTTTCAGGTGGAGGAACAAAGGGAGTGAGCAAAAGTGCTGCATGTAGATTTTTTTGACTTTAAAAAACCGCAGTCTAGCTTCTTTACAAAGAATTCACCAGTTTTATCCCTTAAAAATGTTGGTGAAAAACGAGGTGCAAATGAGAGGTGGAGAAAGACTTGCTGGGAGATGCCAGCCTTTATACCAGCACCTTCACCCACCCTACCAAATGCTCAGTTAGTCTGAATCTCTTCTGTAGTCTCTAGCTTTTTGCTCTAATACACATTTATATGCAAAGCACTATCCAGCAATGCTTTTCCTTGTTTCTGAGTTCAATTGCCACAGCAGATTTCCATGTGTTTTTGAAGGTGACAGAGACAGCAGTTCTGTTCTCAAGGCAGGTACTGTTTTGTGAAAGATCTTCACTATTTATTACATCTATTCCTAGTGGAAGATGGCAATTACTACCCCACCTTCCAGCAACTCTTTACCTAAATCCTGACAGCTCTTAATTATGTGTGGAAGAAGTTCTGTGCAGTGAAATTTCTCAGAGTGAATTACCTGTGAGATGTGTTCCAGCACTGCCATTTGTCTCGTGCTTCTCATTTGGTTCGTTTTGCTTCAGGAGCTGGGAGACTTTGCCTGCCTTTTGATACCAGAATTTGCATTGGGAAGGAATTTCTGCTGCTGCTTTCCCAATGTTTCTCTCCCTCTTTTTTTTTTTTTTTTTTTCCTTTTCTGTTGGATTTAGCTTTATTATTTTTTTCCTTTTCTGTTGGATTTAACTCTATTATTTTTTCCTTTTCTGTTGGGTTTGGCTCTATTATTTTTTCCTTTTCTGTTGGATTTGGCTCTATTATTTTTTCCTTTTCTGTTGGGTTTGGCTCTATGTTTCCTCTTTTAAATGAGCCTCTTGCAGCCTACTGCTGAGTTATTCTACTGCTGAGTGTACTGCTCAAGGAAACATGAAGAAATAAGTTTCAAATTTCTGATCAAGTTTAACGTTAAATCTTATTATTCAGCCACATAACTTTGTTACCCTTCAGTTATAAATGTTTTATTTTCTGTTTAAGTATTTATTGGCAAAAACATATTTAAACTCAGAGAATTGTACCACGGTGGCAGTCATGTCGCAGTTGATTTCCAAAATAATTTCAAGCCTGCAGAAGCTGGCGTGTAAAAGATGTCCTATTCCAAGTCATCCTAAATCCAAGATTTTAAATGATGCCCAGCTTCCAGACCATGATAATGAGTAAAGACAGCTGAGCCAAGACAGATGAGTTGTTTCCTGGTCCAGAGTGGCTGGGTGCTGGCAACTCTGCCATTTAATGCAGGGGAAATCTTGCCACACAAAGGCAAGGAAATTCCAATCTTCTAGAAACATCTACTTGGGCTGTTGTGAAAGGATTTTAATGCACAATCAATCGTTTCTGTGGGAAATTTGGGCTTTATTGCATTGATATTTCCAGACAAACTGTTTTCCCTGAAAACTTCCAGGAAGCTCTCGATGCTTTACTGCAATTATATTCTATTTATGGTGGGTTATTATTTCCTGCCCAGTCTGTCATCACTGAGGTTATTCAATTATGGGTGGTCACTCTGTGTTTTAATAATTCTTTCTGGATTTATATTTCAGCATGAGACTTAAGATGGCTTGAACTAAACCTCATTTATTAAAGGTAAACTTAACAGCACAAGGTATGTTAACTTATAAATGTGAAGAGTTCCAGGAAAGAGAAGATCACTGGGGATTGTAGCAGTAACTTATCTTGTAGATCGACTGCCATTGATGACTTCACCACTCCCTAATCAATGTGCCACAGGAAAGAGCCACATGTGTGACTGTAGTTTATCTTTGTTTTCTCCTTCTGCTATTAAACCATCAATATAATTGTCAATAAAGGAGCTGGCCACTCATTGGAAAGCTCCCATCTATAGTATAGATAGCAGAGAATGTTCCTGAAAAAAGCCACTGGTCTCCCAGCAGCATTAAAAGTTGAGTTTCAGAAAGCCATGTAAGCATTTTGCAGTTTTTCCACAGTAGGGCCAAGCTTTGTAGGGACAAGGTCACCCCGATGCCCTCAGTGGAAGGGGAGTGCCCAGCTGCTTGGGGAACAAGAATTACAGGGCTTTTTTCCTGCCTAATTAGCAATATTACTTTATATTTTGCACATCCCTCTGCATGTGTTTGGAAGAAGTCTGCAGGGAGCTCATTATGTTCCCAGCCTTGTAGTTATAGGCTTGCAAAGCTGTACCTTCAGGGGGGTGGGAGGTGCAGGCACTTGAAGGAATTCCACATCCACAATGAAACACTGCTGAAAACTTGTAGGAGCTCTGTAGGATGTCTCCTGTGGGGCATGCTTTATCCTGCCTTGTGTGTTCCTGCAGAGAAGCTGTCCAGATGAATCTTCTTGACATATTTTCGCTTTGAGATAATGGCTGAAGGCAGAATTTTGGCTCCGATGTCATCTGGTAATGAGTCTCTAATCAATGAATGGGTTTGGGGAGAAAAAGGAGACAATGAAACCTTGCTTATCACCTCCTTGGTGTGATTTTTCAGAGCCCAGTGTGGTTCCAGTTTCTATCAGTTCAGTGTGGGGGTTTTTATTTTCCCCCTCTTTGGTGGGTGAGATGACAGAATGCCATTCCCAGCTCTCTGCTGTGCTAACACACTCCAAGCAAGACAAGGAGCTTTCAAAGAAAGGATGTAGGGCAGGAGCTTATGAACCCCTCTGAGGACAATAACATGAACATTTGTTGCAAGAATTGCTCTCGGAGTCCAAACTCGCTTCTCTTTGAGCTTTCTTCTTCTGAAGGCTGCATCCCTAAATCAGAAAAGACGGCCCAACATACCTTGTGGAATTATTTTGTGTAACCAAGATAAACAGTTTAAACTGAAGGAAGTATTGTGCCATTATTTCCTGGCTGTGGTGGAGCTGTGCCAGAAGCTGCTCCTCAAAAGTTCTCTTAATCTTTACTCAGTGGGGACATCACTGTGCTCAAGTTGATCAGCACTTTAAAGAGAATTATTAGTCAGAGGCTTATAAAAAGATGCAATACTTTCCCCTGTGGATGAACTGCACCTTTTTTACTCTCATTACCACAGATTTTGGATTTGTGTGACCATTTGTGGGCACACACTACACCCCCTTATCCTGTGGAAAAAGTCTAATTTAAGTGATCACAGACATAAAATGGTGTTATCAACACACCCGTCACTGAAATACAACTGCACAGACCCAAGGATAATCCAGAATTAACAGGACAGTTTCATTTAATGGAACCTAGTTTGCAAAAGAAGAGTTTTTAACAGTTGCAATTGAAATGCTGACATTCATATATTTTTGGGGAGTGTAAATGACACCAGCAGCCCTGATAGCTGTCTAGTAGGAATCCAGATGGTTGATAAGGAAAATATGAGTAGCAGGTGACATTTAGCTCTCCCTTAGACCACCTGCATACCCCAGGACTGAAAAATTCACTAATCAGGTAACACCCAGTGTTGCTCCTGGAAGATGCTTATTGAGCTTTAGGGGAGAAAAATGAAAATTTATTCAAGTAGGGAAAAATAATTGCCGCAAATCTGTTTTGTTTGCTCACAAATCATTTGATTTGGGGCTGATCAGCCTTGATATTTTTGGTTTTATTAATATGAAAGACTTCTGTGGGGTGTAGAATAGTTGGGGAAGCTGGTGAGAAATATGCTGTCACACGATGCCTGAATTATTATGCAGATAAAATTTACCAACTTCCCTCCTCCAGTTTATCTTATTTGGAAAGATCCATGAGAAATAAATGGCTGGGTTTAGTGAAAGTAAGTGCTACTTCATGTGGAATGAGGGTGCTGTCAGCTCTGGATTTACAGCGGGAGCCATTCTCTGCTGCCCGGCCTTTTCCACTCTGCTCTTCTCATTTGTGCTTTTGAGCCCTTCTCATTTGCCTACGAGCTTGTTTGGTGGTTTTTTTTCCCCCCAGATAATCTGGAAGGTGAAGAATGACCAGGCAGAACTCAAATGCCATTTTATGTTTAATAGCTGATTAAAACCGAGCTGGGCCCTGCCTGGTGCTCATGCACAAACGCTCTCTCTCAGCTTTCTGAAATTGAGTCATAATTGCTGATGCCAAAAGCTGTCAGTACAACAGGATAGAAAGCAGTCAGCTCTTCTTAGTGTTACATAAAGTTGTCATCTTGGAAGAATGAGCAATGATAAAGAACTGTTGCAGTGCTTCTGCCCATTTTCACAGTAAACCGTGCTGTTCATGTTGCTTGTGTTGGTCTCTTTTATAATATATTAATTTTCTCCTCTAAGGAAAGAATTCAAAACAAAGCAATAAGAATTTGAGCACAATTTGTAGGGGAAATAAAGCTGCATTTTTAGAAATATTTATGTCAAACATGCTCGTTCCTGCATGCAGTATAATAATGTATAAAAATAGTTCAGATTTTCATGTAAAACATGAAATTGAATGTGCTTTTTTTTTTACCATGGCAAGCATATTAGCAGCATCTAGCTGTACATTTAAAGGAAAAAACTCTGTAAAACATTCTTAGCTCTGTATGTAATACATATATTTACAACACAAAATGCTGACTTCCCTAATCATGTGTGATTTAGTGGGTAATATAAGGCATATTAATATTTATAGTATTTGAAATCTCGACAGAGAATGCTCACTGGCTTCTGCAGTATCGATGTTTTCAAGTGGACAACAGCGTGCCTACTCTGAGAACTCATTTCTTTGCTTTCTCATTAACATTCAAATTACTTGTAGGATGATTATTAATGAGAATGGACATTGCACAATCTAACTGCAGCCACTATTGCTTTTCAGCAAGCAGTAATTTACTTCTGGCTCTCTGTAACCTACAAGGTGGTGCTTCTGAAATTCTGCATTTCATAGCTGGAGCTGAAAATCAGCCCTCAGAGTCCCAGCATCTGTGGCAACACGTGCTCATGCATTCATTTGCTGAGTCAATGTTCCAGTTTTCTGATTCACCTCTTTCACTGAGGGCAGAACAGCTTTTCTGAAGCTGCTCTGCACCAGAACTGCCTGCTTTCTCCACCAGTGACTCATTGTTGTGTGCATTATGCTTTAAAAACTTCACAGTGGACAACCTGTGCCCATTAAATAGACATAACTTCCTAGGGTTGCTCATCTGCCTCCTCATGCTGTTACTTTTCTGTTGTTATCTGACTGCAGCTATCAACTCTATAGACATTAGGGTAAAAAAATATGTTCAGCTGACACACCAGCAGAAATCCACCTGACTGCAGGCTCTGTAAATCTGCCTTATAAATGCCTCTTGCCTTTATAAAATACTGAGCAAAATGGAAAATGGGCAAATTCTTCTGCAAGGCAAGAAATGCTAAAGCAGAGGGGAGGAAGGCTCAGAGAGAAAACACTGGATGTGTGAGTTTACAGGAGCTGAGACTTTGGAAATTAAATAGGAAAACAGAGACAAGTGTGTTAGAGATGGCAAATTCTCCACATGGAAATTATTCATTACATTCTCACCATGGCAAACCAGTTTGACTGCATCCCAAGTGCCTGACTTTCAGCTCTGGGCTGTTCTTCCTGTGTGCATCAAGTAGCACAAATAATGTTTAAGTGATGCTTTTTTGTGGATTTACGCTTGGTTTTTTTCCCAGATAAGCAAAATGATGGAGACTGGCCACCACAAATTTCTTTCAACTTTGTAAGTATCCAGGTTATGTTTGATAATTTGAAATTGAGATTTTGTGTCTGGGCAAATCACAAGTTTGGAAGCAGAAGAGAGTGGTTTCTGTGTATAATTAACCCCATTGCAAATATCATTAGTTACAATTAGATCAGACATAAGAAATTAATTATCCTCGGTATGGGAACTTTGACATACTCAGTAGTTTTGGAGATAATGAAAATCTGGAAAAATTAATAGCCTTGCTCTGTAGTACCTGGGAGGAGATGGATGTTGGGATAACAATAATATCTCACTTTTCCTTATGAACACAGTTTGGCTCAATACTGGGTGATTCCCTAATGAGAGGAACCTGGTTGTGCTCAGTACTTTGTACTCCACAGAGCCACCTCTCCAGACTTTCCTAAGGCAAAGGTTTGTCCTGGCATTCTGCTGTTTCCTGGGTTAAATGAGCCTGGAGTTTATTTAATCCAGGGCACTTCATCACAGCCCTAAACCTGCTGCAAACTCGTGTTCCCAGGCAGGCTCCTGTGCTGGTGCCACTGTCCCTCCTTCCCCCAGCCCGAGGGAGAGCTTCTGGAAGGGGAATCCAGGGCTAGGCTGAGTGCTCCACCCTTGGGTGCTCCAAGGAAGGTGAATCCAGGGCTAGGCTGAGTGCCCCACCCTTGGGTGCTCCAAGGAAGGTAAATCCAGGGATAAGGTGAGTGCTCCACCCTTGAGTGCTCCAAGGAAGGTGAATCCAGGGATGAACTGAGTGCTCCACCCTTGGGTGCTCCAAGGAAGGTGAATCCAGGGATCAGCTGAGTGCTCCACCCTTGGGTGCTCCAAGGAAGGT
>JACBWW010000045.1:6134457-6164447 GCA_020086605.1 Lanius collurio | reverse complement strand
AATCCTTTAGCTGCATACTGTATGTAACTATTGCCTTCTCTGTGTAATTCCAGATTTTAACTAAACAATGTGCTTTGCTTCTGTCACAGTCAGGATGTCAGTTGGATTCTGAGCTGTGACAGCCCCACATTCAGGGTGCTTCTGTCTCGTTTGTCACTCCAGATCCTGTCCTGCTTTAGCACACCCTCATTTGTTTGTACTGGCAGAGCTGATGGGGAGGGATCATTAACAGCAGAGCAAAACCATCTTGAAAAATGCTATCTTGAACTTCCCATGTGCTGCTTAATCTGTCATGCAGATTTGGATATTAGAGGCTGGAGAACAAGTTCTCTGAGCAAAATTATTTCCTGATCAAATCTGTCCCACAGTTATGGCAAATCTGCACATCCCAGGGGCTGTGGGACCTCCTCCCATNCCCCAAGACACTACTGTACTGAAATGGGCTCTGGGAGTGTCTGAAAAACCCCACTGATGTGAGGAATAAAACAACAGGGCAATGCTGCTGGAAGGCTACTTTAAATACTTGTCTCTGAAAGCAAAGTGTCAGTCCATCTTGGCATTAAAATCGGGCATTTCCTATTTGGTGGGGTTTCTCTGATTGTTGGCAGTTAAACTGTGATGACTGGGATCCCTCAGCACTGGGGGAGTTAAACCAAGTGCAGTGAGCTCTGGGGAGAGCCCCGGAGCCCCAGGTCAGTGCCAGGTTGTTACAGCATTAGAGAATGTCGTGGTGGGAGCTGGTTTATGTCAGAAGGAGTCAGAGTTAAGTAGGATAACATTGCTGTGTCAGGAGAGTGGGACAATGGATGTGTAGCAGCTCTTATTAGACACTGTAAGTACAAAATAAATCTGTTTCCAAGAACACCATTGAGAATGAGAAAAAGAGAGAATTATCCCTTGCTGGTAGATTTTAGCAGAGTGGTTTAAGCTGCTTTCCTCCTCCTTTCTGTTTCTCAGGAGCTCTCCAGAAAAGGGGCTCTTACAGAGGTTGTTAGCTTGGCAGGAAAAGTCAGGTGTCCAATTTTTGTTAAGCTGTTTTTACTCATGATTCAGTGCACTGCATTTATGGCAAATAAACTGGCACTTGTGGCAGATTTGCACAGTATTTGCTCTTGATAAAAATGCTGATTTTGCCCAGTGTTCTGGAACCTCCAGAAAACTGGAGGCAAAAGGACTCCCAAGATACTTGGATGTCTCTGCTGGTCTATTTGTAACTTTTACTACTTTTTAATTGATATCTGTACGTATCAATGTTTAGCTACCGCGCTGTTGTTCTTTATCCATTGCTCTCCCTCATTTCCAGAAACTGGATGTATGAACTTGCAGCAAACCTTTCCAGTGACTACCCTGGAAAGAGCAGTGAGTTCCATGTGAAAAGGCACTGAAATCAGTTCATGTGATGCTCACCTTTGGGCTCCCCCTTCCCACAGGAACACACCAGAAGACAAAGTCCGTAATTAAGTTAACTAAGCTCAAATTTGTCTTACAATTTTTCCCTTCATTCAAATGGGACATGAATATTTTGTTTCCTAACCAGCACAATTACCCTGGAGCTCATGTGGCAGTGTCACTGCAATGACAGCTCCTATCTGTAGTGAAAAATGACAGGATTTGTAAACCAAGGTTGTTTAAAGAAAAGACTCAGTTCTTGAACAACTAATTCACAGTTAATCAGTGCTGCACTTTGCAGAACACCTCGAATATACCTATTTTAAAACTGATCTGACTGGTCTGCTGAAAGAGACTTTAATGGTGTAGAACAGGATATTCTGTTTCAGCACCTAACAGAATCCTGTTGATGGTAATTAGAGGATTCTCAGAGACATTCTACACCTTGTAAAACATGATCTAGTTAAAAAATCAATAGTGATGGGTGGTGGATGTAATGTAATGCTCACCTTGGTGTCAAACTCTCTTATCATGCCTTTTGTTGTCACTTGGGCACTTACTGTCACCACCCTCTTCCTAATGGAGGCTTTATTTTTTTATGTAGCAGAAGCCACCACTTGTCTCCCTGAATGTGCATTTGCATGGAGTTCTGTTACATTTATAATTATATTTATAGTTATAATTCTATTTATAGTTATAATTCTATTTATAGTTATATTATNTTATAGTTATAATTCTATTTATAGTTATAATTCTATTTATAGTTATAATTACATTTATAGTTATATTATTTATGTTATATTTACATTTATATTTATATTTAATTCCATTTATCCTTAGGTTTCTTTAATGGCATCTGGCTTAAAAAAAAAGGAGAAATGAGTATTTTGTACTCATGAGCATAAGAAAGGAGTCTTGGACTGAAGGCTGACTGGGAAGCTCTCCTGTGGTTTTCAGGCTCATGAATGTAGCCAGAAATCTGAATATAAATCACTCTAAGGTTTGGTGAGTATTTTAAACACAAGTTTTGGGGCTTTGGTTTGTTTCAGCAGTACAGGGACTGTGTTAATTTGAGCTCTTGTGACAAGGGATGGACTCAGCAATGTTTGGATGGCAGCAAGCACAGGCCTCTATTTGCACTTGCAGACCAGGGAAAATACTGCAAAATGTATCTCTAATGCTAAGGATAATATAATCCCTCCTCCCAAAATGAGAAAAATAACTGCCAACATCATAAGTGCTTCTGAACACTTCCAAAATGTTCAGGAAATCTGCAAATTGTCAGGAAGTTTTAAGGTGTTTTATGGCAGAAATCTTGACATAAGTGTGCTGCAGACATCAACAAGACTAATGCTGGTGTCGTGCTGATTTCATTTTCCTTTTGTTGTATAAATATACACAAAGTGCTTTAAAAATATTGGAGGTGATGTGCAGTGGTTCATAAAACCTTGCTGGTTTGCAAATCACTGAGATATTTTAACTGCATTGCCTGGTTGTGAGTTAGTGTCTGCAGGCAGCTTGCATTATATTATACTTGGAATTGCATCTGAAAGTTGTGGATCTGCAATATTGATCCAGAAATTTGGTATTTCAGCTTGAAGGAGAAGAGCAACTTCTGTGTAGGGTCTGTGGAGTGAAATTGTGCTCGGGGTAATTTCACCAGCTTCTGCTTTGTTCACAAAATGCTGTTTTGTCTTTCCACTGCACTTCAGTGGAAGGAGCTTTATTTAGGCTCTTTGCTTTCAGCTTTGCTTCTGAGATTCTTCTCTAGTGAATTGTGCCACATCTTTTTGGTACCAAAATGCAGAGACTCTGAAAGAAGCACTGCTTCCTAGTGCATCCATTTATACATTTTATTCACTATATATAGACATTCATGGTTGGTAAATATTTGATATGTTGGCAGTTGAAGAAGGTTTCTCTAGAAGGGGTGACTGAAACTGGTGATGATTTTGAATTTCAAGTAATTAAATGGTAGTCAAATAATTTAACAAACATTAAATAATCTTTATGAATAAAAAAATTTCTAATGTTCAGCAGTTAATGGCCAAGAAAATTTGTTTTCAGCAGTTTAAGGGCATTTAAAATATTTCAACATTTTACAGCGTTAGTGCTTAAATTCTATTACTTAGAATAATAACAGGACATTCAATTTGCATTTCTCTTACTTGCATGCCTATAAGATTTCCCCCAGACATTTGGCATGGGACAGCTGAGTGTACCTAATTATCATTCTCAAGATCCAGTAACTGGTTTTTCCCTCCACCCCCATGCTATATTTACCTTTCATGTGGTGGGTTTAGAAACTCTTATTCTGAGGGCTCACTAATCCATGTTTTAGCAGGGTGGGTTCAAAATGTTCTGCAGTCACAGATAGTCTTGCCTGGGCGTTTTACATAAAGCAAAGCCAAGTTTATGTAACAGAAAGAGAATATGAGATGTATGGCAAACAGTATTTGTGATCCTTCTGCTCCCAAACTCTGCCCCCTGAACCTTGGATCGTTGTTTCCTTTGGTGCTCCCTGGAGAACATTTCTGCTGTGCCCAGGAGAGCTGGTCCCAAGCAGCTGGGCCCGTGTGTGGTGAGCCCAGCAGGGTTAGAACCACTTTAAAGCATCTCTCAGCATTGCTGACATGATGAGACTGGAGGACAAAACACGTCAGGGAATGCTGGGCCTTCAGAGGAATGCAAAGTTGGTGCCATGTAACACTTGGGTGATGATAGATAAGCTAATGTGATTGCAGGAAATAAATGTCATCAGCTGCATGAAGATAAATAGCTTTTCCTGCACTAGCATGCTTTTGCACATAAAATGCTGCCATTTTACCAGTTGGCCCCATTTTTTTGCCAAATAAATTTTATAATGGCCATAAAAGAAAAGTGTGATATGTCTACTTAAGTGTTACAGTGTTAACAGAGGACTTATCTGTGGTTCTCTATAATTGAAATCAATGGCATTGTTACCTGAAAAGTTGTTTTGTAGCACTGTTACTTGACAGAAATGTTGTTTATTTCCATTTCCTGACATATCTAAAAGTCAAAATATGTGGAATCAGATGCACATGCATCATTAGCATGAGGGTGGATGGAATTTTATGCTCACAATGCTGGCTTTTGCCATAAATACCTGAAATGGAGATGTGATGTGTTATCCTGCCAGACTGGGACATGAGGCTGTCACCTGGAAGGGTGGCAGTGTGTGAGTGGCAATGTCAGCTCGTTCTGTCCTGATAACAGCACTGCCAGGGCACGAGGACTGGCCAGGGGAAAAGTGTCCATAGCATATTGATGGTATAGAAGAAAGGTAAAGAGTACTATCAAAAGAATTTAAAAATATTAGAGCGGTTTCAGAGGTTTTTTTACTATGAATTGGAAAGTATTTCCTCACATGCACACAGGATAAAGTGAAGGTATCTATTGTAAATATGAAAATTGCTGGGAATTCTGGGCTAAGATGAATTAACTACCAGGCCACTACTTTGCATCATATTTGCTAAGTTGATTTGGGGTCCAAAACCAGTTGTCTGAATTTTTTAACAAAGATATCACGAAAGTCTGCATTTCATCTGATGCACTGATATCCCAGACTTAATGAAAGCAGCATTTCTAACACTTCAGTGAACAAACCCAATATGCATTCAGATGAAGAATTAAATTACTTTCATTTTTGCTAAGTACTAGCTATCCTGGACATGTTTGGACAGCTCCTTGCTCTTGTTACTCCCATTTTGGGGAGAAATAGTTCTCATTTTGCTTGTTGTAGCTAATAGTAATTTAACAGGTAGTAGTTGGCGGCATTGGAAAATGGATTTTTTTTTCTCTAGGTCTCTTACTGTAACTTTCCCCTGGGAAACACCAGGAAAAACATAATTTCTCTTTTAGTGTCTTCTGGGAATGCGTGGGTGTGGGACACACTGGTAATCACAGGAGTGGTTCCAGCACAAGGGCAGCAGTTTATTCCTCCATGGGATTATTCCCAGTTTGTGCCTGTAAATAAGTGAAGCAGTTTTTGGTGAGCACTGATTAGAGCAGAGACAGCTGCACTCCTTGTCCCGTGGTGCTGTCCCTGCCAGGCTGGCTGTGGTGTTGAGGCCTCACTGCAGATGTTGTTCCAGAGGACTTCAGTCCTCTCAACTGGCACATCCCCAAAGGAATTACGGAGGTCTTCTCAAATGGGTTCCATCAGCTTCTGTGGGGATCTCAAGGGGCTGGGTGGCACACCCTGGGCAGTCAGGCTTGGGAAACTTCTCCCTGTCTGCACAGCAGTGGTTGTCCTCTATAAACACGTCAGGAGTGCCCTCAGCAGGGCCTGATTATGTGTGATAAGGAGCAGAGAACACACTTGGTTTTTCAGCTGCATATGCTTTTTAATTTCCCCCATAAGGAGATCCGTGTGAATGTGCTTTCACACAGCTCGTTGGATTACAGCACAAACCGTATTTTAATATTGGTGTTCCCGGAGCTGGAGGGGTCATCAGTGATGTACTGGGACCCAGTGAGCACTCCAGTTAATGATGCAGAGCTTTCTGGCTTGGCTGGAAAGAGATGTTCCTATTCCCACAGGAATACAATACCGCTGCCTGGCCGCTGATAGTCAGTAGAACATTGCCACCCTTTGGCCAGAAAGCAAAGGCACAAGGCGAGAGGAGCACGTTGTGCGAGCTGGGGATGCTGCACTAAACTATTTAAGAGTATATTCACTTGTAATGTGACTGCTTGGCGTTGGGAGCCCAGTTGGGTGGAGGCTTTTGGCGTCGTTTGCTTTCATTTAGTGTATTTCATACCACGGTGAGGTGTTTAGAGAGAATATATTATGCTACGTACTAATTATGTTTTCCTGAGAACTGAATTGCATATGCATTGTGAAGATAGGATGAAGGCTACCATGGTTACCATTGTGCACCCAGGAACTTATTTTATACAGTGCCAATTAATCTGAGGTAATGCTTGAGAGGGAAGAACATTGAATAAGAAATGCTAATGTCTCAGCTGAAAGATGGAAATTAGATAGAAAAGCACTGCTTTTATTGGAAATTATATGTCAGGGTCAGCATTTATAAATGAATCCACCTGTAAGACTAAACCCAACAGTTCTGCTTTACATTAAAAACCCTGCATCTCTCTAGGCCTAATTGACACACAAGACACTGCTGCTTTATCGAGGATATTCTCTCAATAGGAGTTTTTCCCTTCTCATGATTTGTAACAGCATATTCCTGCAGTTGAGACTATAATTGGGGATTATTGCTGTGTCAGTGCATTTGCAGGATGCAAAGACATCTAAACCTTGTGCAGGTTACTGTGGCTTAGGACAAATCTTGTGCTTCTGGCCAGAGGTTTCCAGATGGTGGGGCCTGAGCGTGGCACAGCTCTGAGTGCCCCCTGCTCCTGGCAGCTCCCTTTGGCTCCTGCAGCTCTGCTGATGTGGCTGTTTAGTCACCTCTGCCGTGTTTGTGTGCCCAGGGTCTGGTGGTGAGGGGGACACAGGGGTGGCTTCTGCCAGAAGCTGCTGGAAGCTTCCCCCAGAAGCAGCTTCTGGGGAGCAGAGCCAAGGCTGCAGCGTGGAGCTGCTGCTGGGGGAGGCTGAAGCCATCAGGGACAGTGGCAGCACCTCTGGGCTGATGTGGGGGAGCAGCAGCCAAGGCTCTGCACAGGAGCAGCTGCAGCCAGGGGAGAGAGGGGTGAGAACAGAGGAGAAAGAGCCCTGCAGACCCCAGGGCAGTGCAGAAGGAGGGGCAGGAGGTGCTCCAGAGCAGAGGTTCCCCTGCAGCCCTTGGTGCAGCCCTTGGTGCAGCCCATGCAGAGGCAGCTGGGATCCTCCTGCAGCCCCTGGAGGAGCCCACACTGAGCAGGGGGATCCCTGAAAAAAGCTGTGTCCCCGTGGGAAGCCCACGCTGGTGGCAGGGTCTGTGGCCCTGTACAGCACCCACAGAGGAGCAGCCTGTTTCTGAAAGGCTGCCTCCCATGGAGAGGGAGCAGTTTGTGAACTGGAGAGGGAGCAGTTTGTGAACTGCTGCAGCCCATGGAAAGGGCTCAGTATTGGAGCAGTTCTTTTGATCATTAAATTTATTTTTACCATGTTACAGAATGTATGTGACATTGAACATTTAATCTTTAGAAGAAATCCTTCCATTCCTTTGGGTTCAGCACAAAGCCTGACCATTGGATTGGAGTTAACTTGGCTGATGCTCTGCTGAGACAGGTGAGGGAATCCTGCTACCCTGCATTCTGCTGCTGAGCAGCATCACATTCAGGGGGACTGGCAATTTTTGGCAAAAGAGTAATGGTAACAAACAGCTGGGAGGTGGCAACTTCAGCTCCCCCAGGTGTCCCAGCAGTGCACAGCTGCTCAAGGCAGCAGCTTTGATATTTAAGTGATGGAATGTTTATCTCACCAGAAATTTAACTGCTACAATGCATTGGTACCTTTGTGCAAGTGTTACTCATTGAACTTAGCCCATTGACTTATGTCACTTGTAAGTATTTTATTACTGTCTTTCATTAAAAACTGATTTGCTGTGCATAGTAAGGCACACCAGTGAAAATAAAAGTAAAGCTTTTTTTAACAAAATCCCTTGTTAAAAGAGAATATTTCTTCTAAGGAAATATTTGCATTTTGGAAAATGATCAGCTGCTGATTCAGATCCTAAGTATTAAACTTTGTATTGAACTAAAAGAGAAGTTCACAAATGTGTAACAAAGAATCAAGGGCATTCCTGCATCTCTGCTGAAGCAAGTTCACATTTAATAATCAAATTCTTGGCAGGAATATTTCTGCAACCTGTGTCAGTGGAGCATGTACGAGCTTAGAAAGGAAGTTTATATAATTATCTCATAATCTAATTTCAATAATAAAATAACTGAGTTGCCTAAATGCCTATCAGTGGAAAACCAATGGAAATGGTAGAACTGGAGATGTCAACAGAAACCTTAACTTGTCAGTCTGATGGAACCTGCCTGATCTCTGAACTCCTCTCCTTCCTGGGTGAAATGTTTGCTTTCTATTAGTTTTCGTTAGGGTGTTAAAGTGTTAGAATGAGTGACTTCATTTTCTCATTATAAACCCCCTCTGCAGGTGTCCCTTTGTCTCTGGCAGCAGCAAAGTTGACTTGTGAGGCCAACCCTGCCCCTGAGCAGGTAAATACCCCCCTGAGGGCTCCAGGCAGGTCAGTGCACGCCTTTGCTTGCAGGGCACTTTGGGCAGGAGCAGATTTTGGATATGGATCCAGCAGGCGAGGTGGGTGAGGCATTCTGAGAGCATCTCTGGATGGCTGGACACACAGATGGAGGAGTTCTGAGTGACTGAGCAGCACTGGGATTAGTCAGCAAGCTGGCACAGACCTGTTTCTCTGTGAGGGAGGCTGCACTGGAGCTGGAGGCCATTCCAGCTGAAAACCTGGAGCTGAGAGGATGGAAGGTGGTGGGGAAACACAAAGGATGCTACATTAATTAATATTACTTTTAGAAGATCAGCCTTTAAATTAAATCTTAAGATAAGTAGTTATAGAGGGAGTTCATACAGCAGGAAGAAGTATAAAAGCACCTGGCTTCATTTGCAATCCAAATGAAAACATGCAGAATGGTTTTGTGAAATTTTTGATACCCTTAGAAATTAGGACTCATCCTCCACGCAAAAATCATTACAATAGGACCAAAAAAGTAATTGTTTGCTTGACAGTAGCTGTCACAGGATATTGTCTGCTAAATTATATTCAAATTGATGAAGTTTATTGATTATTTACCTGTTGAACAGCATATGGAAATATCCTTGCCAAGGAGGCTAACCATTGTTTCTAATGGCATTAGCCTGCCCATCCT
The DNA here is from genome assembly GCA_020086605.1 of Lanius collurio. Classification (NCBI taxonomy): domain Eukaryota; kingdom Metazoa; phylum Chordata; class Aves; order Passeriformes; family Laniidae; genus Lanius; species Lanius collurio. Next base: position 6,155,240 of record JACBWW010000045.1, on the reverse strand, counting down.
AGCTCTTCTGCTTTCCCAGTTTATAAATTCCTTGATTTTTGGCAACTTTTGGTTTTGTACTTGGGCTGTATAATTTAGCATCATAAATAGCTGAGACTGGCAAGCAATGTGTAACTGATAATGTATCCAGCAGTTTCTTTTATGTTCTGGAGTAATTGTAAACAAGAATAAAACTGATTATTTCAGCAAACAGTTACAGAAATTGGTTTTAATTTTAGATTTTTGCCTACAACCAATAGAAAGAGGATGGCACTTTGTGTTGGTTAATATTTGCTGAGGATGGAAGGAGCCAAAAACTACCACAACTTCACTTACAAAGGATTCCCGTGGATCTGCTGTGCAGCACATTGTGTGAGTGTGGAAAAAGAGGTGGATTTGTGTGCAGGCTCAAAGCCTCACTGCTGAGCACTTTGTGTATCCATTCTGCAGCAAAGATGCACTTTGTTGTCATGTTTGATCGTTCAGAGGTTTTATGAGGTTTCTTGAGGCTTAACTCCAGTCTGGAATGACTTCAAGGTTGCTCTGTCCTGGAGGCAGAAGCACCAAGGCTCTCCTGCTCTCACTGAAGTGTGTGTAACACAGAGCAGGGCAGTGCTAGCTCAGTTCTTCAGTGGGCAAGCAAGGAGAGTCCAGTGAGCCGAGTTTTGCTCATTTACTCCCTGCAGAGAAATGACATTTGTTCTCCATAACCTTTTCTCTTGAGAGGACCAGTTATTGGCTCATGTCACCAGCAGTCTGCCATTCCTCAGGGATTTACTGCTCCAGGCACCCACAGATCCCTTTCAGTACTTGGTGATCCAAATTTCACTCTGGATTGTAGGAGTGTGTGGTGGCTCTGAGAACAGAAATTGTTCCTGAGCATGTGTGAAAGTTCACCTGGTTTTCTCTCTGGTGCAGTGCTGCAGGGTGTGGGGTGTGTGTATGAACATCCACGTGCTTATAGGAATAAAACCTTCAGTAGCCTTTTATAGTCATTAGCTGACACTAATTCTGGCCAGGCCTCTGCCACTGTTACAGAGCCTGCCAGGATAATCAGAACAGAAATGGATAATCAGAATGGCACAAGTTCCCCTTCTTCCTTTACCTACTGCAGCTGGTTTGGGGGTAAGTAGCAGACAGTATTTATAAATAACAGACAATATCACATTAGTCTATACATTGTTATGTGTATGCTAACTTTTTTTGTTGCTTTGAGGGTGATTAAAACAACCAAATTGGAGACAGAAAGCAAAAACTAAGAATGAGAAAGTGATGTTAAAATTTGATGGCAAGCATATGAGTATGCCCACATCCCTCATAGTCCTGTAACTGGATTTCTCTGGCAACACTGGAATAAAATTGGTGCTTTCTCTTCTGAGTAAAGGTTTGGTATTTCTGCTCTTTGTTGCTTTCTGAAGGAGCAATTTAGAGATGAACTGGATAAGAATGCAGTAAAGTAGTTAAATGCTGTGGTGAGCAAACCTGGTTAGCTTGGCTTGTGCCAAGGGTCACTTCAATGTCCAGAGCACACACAGGGTGCCACGGTCACCTGGGACTCACCATTGGCTGGCACTGGCACTTCTGAGGCCCTTCTCCATGGCAATACAGTTTTTCCAGGCTTGAGCATGAGGGGGAAAAGAAATAATTCAAAAATAATCAAAAAGAATGGGAAGGTGACTCATTGATGAACTTAGTCCAGCCTGGACTCGTTGGTTTTTTACCCTTGCTGGTTAAATTTACTAAGCCAACAGTTCTGGTGCTTTACACAGTACATTAAACAGCTTAATCATACTGTCCTCTCTTGCATTCATAAATTTAGCGTTTGTATTCCTCAAGCAGCTGTTTTCTTCTCTTGCTCTACTTTAGTTCTTCTTCAGAATACAAATTCCAGCTAATTTCCATTTTTTCCAGACCTAAGACTTTAAAGTTTTGTTCTGCTGTTTGGTTTTTAACCCTTTACACCAAAAATTGAGTGGTTTGAGGACCACTTTTTTTCTATTTTTCAAATAAAATATTCCTTTGCTGTTAAATATTTCCCAGTATTCTTGATCATCCTTCTGGAAGGAGGGTCTTCTGGGACAGTATCTGAGAAAGAAGAGCTTGTTCCTCCACTTGAGTTTGACTTGATTGCTTTCATGCAGAACTAATTGCCATGTTTTCACAGGTAAGTCCTCATTCTGGATGCATCTCAGTTTTTACACATCAAAGAATAAGACAGACTTCAGAGATGGAACTTTTAAGATGGAAATTAATAGGGTCTGTGCTTTGTCCTTCAGAAAACTTCAGACCTAAAGTATTCTGAATTTGGCAGTTGAAAATTTTGGTAATAGTGGCAGATCCTGATAACACCCCTTCCCCTTCTTCCCCCTTAGCTACAGGCTGAACTCCTGCACAGAGAAGTCTGCTTCTCCTTAAAACCTGAAAAAGCATGCTCAAAGGTGGTGAGTTTAAATATCAGGCTTAGTTCAAACAATTTAAAATGAATATTGGCTATCAAGCCTTTTTTTTTTTTTTTTGTATTAAACTCTGGAGTTGTGAATTGTGTCAAGGCTGGGAGTACACACAGAGATCAGATGTGCCCTGGGTGACCCCAGCTGACCAAAGGGATTGAGTAAAGGGTAGTCAGTGGGTAACTCATGTAAGCACAGTTAACTATTAAGAGACAAAACTTAAGAAGCTGAATTTACATCTTGTCAAGATAGAGGGGACAGGAGGAGACAGCAAATGTTAATTCAGACAGCAAATGTTGATTACAAGACCTTGGAAGTAGGATTCGCCCTGATCTTGTTAAGATAGAAGGGACAAGGATCATCCCAGAAACTGCTGAATCGTTCCTCAAAGGACCACGCATGCCCCAGGGAGAAAGGTGAAAAGGGCACTATGAGGAAGACTGCTGATCTTCATCACAGAGACCCCCGAGGAAGAGGAGAAGCCTTCCTCAGTGCGACCACCAGGACACACAACGCATGCGTGGCCCGTATGCTAATGATATTAATGGCTTACGGGGAATAATTTGTATAACCACACCTGTCTCAATGAATGTAATGAATATTCATGATTTAACCCATAAGTACTGTATTGTAGAAGGTACCGGGGTGTGTGTTTGGAGGAGCGATCCCCCACACACCCAGCATTGCTGAATAAAGCAAATACCCACTGCTCTGACTCTGTCTCTGAAGGGTCTCCTGGCCTGGCTTGGGGCGAATCAGGATGTCCCAGAGCAGGGAGGAAGGGAGGGCATTCTCAGCTGTGGCACTTGCCTTGCCTGGGGCAGTGATGGAGCCCTGCTTTGCAGAGCAGGGCTTTGGGAGGCCTCCCCTGCTCCATCTGCAAAGTCATTGCAAAGACCCTTGTGACAAAGTCCTGGTGTCACCCAGGCAGCCACCAACCCTCCTGGGAGAGATCTGGTTGCAGCAGGGAGGTGTTACCGTGCTGAGGTGGTGAGAAGTTCCATCACCATCATCCAGTGTCTGTGCAGGGAGGCTGCAGCATTTCACAGGTCAGAGATGAGGTTTGTTCTCCTCCACTTTAACCCACTGCAGAAGCAAACTGCTGACAGACCTGGAGATGTTGCATTTCTTCAGTGCCTCCTCCAGTGAACGGGGTGTGACAACGTCTGGAGGTGCAAGAAGGGGCAATTTAGGAAGAATTGCTTGTAGCTTTGATTCGCCCCAAGCCAGGCCAGGAGTCACTTCAGAGACAGAGTCAGAGCAGTGGGTATTTGCTTTATTCAGCAATGCTGGGTGTGTGGGGGATCGCTCCTCCAAACACACGCCCCGGTACCTTCTACAATACAGTACTTATGGGTTAAATCATGAATATTCATTACATTCCTTGAGACAGGTGTGGTTATACAAATTATTCCCCGTAAGCCATTAATATCATTAGCATACGGGTCACACATGCGTTGTGTGTCCTGGTGGTCGCACTGAGGAAGGCTTCTCCTCTTCCTCGGGGGTCTCTGTGGTGAAGATCAGCAGTCTTCCTCATAGTGCCCTTTTCACCTTTCTCCCTGGGGCATGCGTAGTCCTTTGAGGAACAATTCAGCAGTTTTTGGGATGATCTTTGTCCCTCCTATCTTAACAAGATCAGGGCGAATCCTACTTCCAAGGTCTTGTAATTAACATTTGCTGTCTGAATTAACATTTGCTGTCTCCTCCTGTCCCCTCTATCTTGACAAGATGTAAATTCAGCTTCTTAAGTTTTGTCTCCTAATAGTTAACTGTGCTTACATGAGTTACCCACTGACTACCCCTTACTCAGCTTTTTGTTTTAACACAGCCTTAAACACATTTGCATGCTCTGGCCAGGCCACAACATCACTGGAACTCTGTGGAAATTAACACAAATATTCTCCACAAAGACTTTGAGGAAGCTGTTTTGTACCATTGCTGCTGCTTGAGGAAAAAGCTTCTGCAAACACTACAGGATACTGCAAATGGCAGCACTGGAATCTATTTTATTTTAGCTGACTGCCTTCTCAGGCTCTCCTGTTATTTTTCTTCAGATCCTTCTTTTGTGTCCCACACAAAGGGAAGTGTATGTTTTGTTTATGGCCTTGACTGTGCCAGCAAACATGCAGAGTGAGAGTGACTGATGTTCTGTGAGCTTTCTTATCTTCCATGATATGATTTCTCTAACAGCCATTCTAACTCTTTTCCCTACATATTTTTGGTGCTGAATGCAATTCATCATTTCACATCTTTTTTCTTACTGCCTTCTCTGTATTTTCTACTTTTTCTGGCTTAGAGGACAGCAAAGTTGTAATAACCATTGTTAAGAAAAGGAAATGAGAGCTTTTATGATTGTTAATATAGAGTTTTTTATCACAGCAGATATTAACAGACCTTTTACTGGAAACATACATTTTCTTTTATCAGGTCATTATTAAGGAAATCTTTGTATCTGAGAGTCTTTCTCCCATTGTTCCTCCTACCCTCCCTCCAAAATCCAGAAATTGAGAGGCATCCTGCATGAATAAGTCACAGAGGAGGTTTTGAATTTATCATGGTTGCAACAAGTGGCTGGTCTGTGTTTCATTCCTTGTTTCCTGTGCTGAGAATTCCCTTCAGGATTGCTGTAGATGGGAAGGGTTTGATGCTGGCTCTTGGCTGAACCACTGGAAGGCCTCCAGCAGACTTCTCACTTCATAGGAATTATCAGGCTTTTGCCCTGAATTTTCAGGTTTTTTAATTGTGTTGTGCTAGCCATGGATCAAGGTTTTAACAAGGCTGAGCTGACACAGAGGTTGTTAAAGAGTGATGATGCTTGCACTGAGGAGGTTAAAAAGCCCAACTTCCCATTTTAAAGGCATTTTAGTGCCTTAGGAGGTCAGTACCTGGATAAGGAAGTTGCAGCAAAGAGTGCCAGCAGAAAGGAGTGGGTTGAAGTGATTTTTATGGGCGGCACACAGCAGGTCAGCAGTAGAGTGAGGAATAAATTTCAAGTCTTGTGAGACCCAGCCCAATGTCTTTGCATCAAATTCTGCTGTTCTAGAAGTCTCATAATTCCTGAACACACCAGAAGGCAAAAGTTGGGTAGCACACACTGTGCTAAGTGACAGTCACTGTGCTCTAGTTAAAAACCCCCACACATTGTATAAAACCTAATTAAACTCCACCTATCTCTAATTACAAAAAATAATCTGTGAAAGGTGAAATGTCAGCTGCAGCAGCATTTATGATCCCACACTCAAGGGCTGATTCTGCAGCCTTCTCTCAGGTTTCCTAGTTCTCAGCATTTGGGGAGTCTTTGTTAAATTGGGAAATATTGCCTATTATGTGTGGTGTTTTTTTGTTTGCTTATTCTTTAAAGTGTTTCTAGTCTTTGTTTCAAAACATCCCATTCTTGTTTCAAACATTTTTTTTTCCTCTTTTCCCAATTTTTTTTTCCTACCCCACTTGTAAATCACCTGGAGTGGGGTGTTTTGTGTTGTAAGCCATGGCTCAGAAATCAAAACATTAACTTGTGATTGTATTTCTCAAACAATTCTTCAAAAAACCCTTTAAAGTTATAGAAATAGTTTCAAGCATCTCTCGATTTATGCAAGATTCATATACATGCTCACTAAAATAACTAAAAAATCAGCTAAATTACTGTTTCTTGTTACAGATTTACAGCACAAGGGATAGAAAAGCTTCCAGAAGTGTTTGGGGAAAAGATGTGGTGCAGACTGTGTAGGTTGAGAGTCTGACACAAAATGTGGGAAAGCCTGTCTAGCTTTTATTAATGCCATCTTCTCACTCAGTCCCTGTTCCCTCCCAGCAGGCCGATCTGTAAGTGTGGAGACACAACTGCAAAGCAATTTGCAGTGGCTGGCAGGCTGTGGAGAAACATCCTGAATAAAGTTGGTATGGAAAAAAAAAATATTCTAAAATCACTTCTACTCCACCCCCAAGATCATAGGACACTTCCCCAACAGACCAGGACAAAAAATATGCAGTGGCACCTCAGACTGCTCAAAAACTTTTTAATTGGACTGGAGATACATTTTTGTCACTTTGTCTTGCTGTCACACTTCAGAAGTGCAGCAATGTTTTCAAGGTTCTAGAGGAAGATGTCCTGCCTAGATGGGACATGTAAATTTAAATTCAGACACTTCCTACATAATGAACCACACACGAGTGTAGGGACATGAGAAGTGGTAAAATACATCACCAGTGATACTATAGATGATTATATTTGGCACCTGGTGTAGAACACACCTGTGTGAAGCAGGAATTACCATCTAAATGACTCCAACTCCCACCGAGATGATGGAATGTGTTTATTAGGTGGCTGACAAGCTGGTAACAAAGACAGATCCAGCCCCAGCTCTGGGTTTGTCAGGTTAAAACAGCAATGCCCTGTGAACTGCACACACCCCCAGGAGCCTGAGCTGCTGCCCTTGGTGCCATCTCCTTGGCTTTATCCTGACCCTGGACTTCCCTGTGTTCTTCCTCTTTATCCCCCCCTGGTCCAGCTGAGGGGAAAGTTAAGTGAGCCAGGAGCTGGGTGGGTTTGGCCATCAGCCGAGGCTGACCCACCACAGCCATGGACAATTAACAGCCAAAACTGCATCCCAAAGTGGACTCTGAAGGGAATGGAGTGATAAATGCCTGAAAATGAGAGTTTCCCTTCAAGAAAAGGTGGATTGTTGTTGTTTTTTTTTTTTTTTGTTTCAGTGGTTAGTTGTTGTTTGATTTTTAGCAAAGAACAGGTATAAATGACATGAATTTCCATTGGAAACTGCTTCTTTAGCTGTTAGACAGTGAGGAAAATGAGTCAGACAAAATGCATTAATTGCAAACGAGGTGCATCACTTAGTGGAGGTTTGCAGGCACAGTGGCCTCCAGCAGGGCAGTGCTGCATTGGGTGATGCAGGGAATCCTGTCAGTGCCTGTGTGTTCCAGGATCCTGCAGAAATCCCTCCTCAGCTGGGGGTTTGCAACATGATGTACTGCCAGGCTCCTGAGGAGATCTGCCTGTTTTGGTGATGCTGACAGGCTTATGCAATGCCATCCCTCCTGAGATTGTTCTTGGCCAAATATTAAATCTCTCCAGTATTTATTTGTATTTTCTTGGTACATTTTTGCTTTCCTGTGGTGACTCACACGAGCTGTGGAGGTTCCTGCCCCGAGCTGGTGGCACAGATTGCCCTGCTCCCAAGGAAATCTGCTTCAGCAGCTGAGGCTGGAGCCTGGCAGGTCCCTGCTGTCACCCAGAGATCTGGATGTCACACCACAGTGGGGGAAGGTGGTGTTCAAAGGCAGGGAAAATGTCTGGAGCATGTCCTTTTGTTTGTTCAGTTGGGAAGAAACTCCTTAACTCGGAACAAACAGGAAATTAAAAAGAGCTTGGTTGTACCATCTTTATTATGCAGGACTCGAAGCCTATGAGGCCTGGGGCAATTCTGGGAATAGGAGGAGATATGGACTGATAGAGCAGCAGTTTTATTCTTTAGTATTTTGTCCTAAAATACTCCTCTACTGGTAGAGAAGGGGTCCAGATACAATTTATTATTTTTGTATTGCTGTTGTGTTGGAAATTGCTCAGCCCAACACTGTATATATATATATATATATACACACCTTGCACACGAGAAAGAAAACTTTATTTCTGACACAGGACTTGTACAATCTCTTGTCACAATTCTGAAATTAATCTGATTGGAACACTTATTAAGGTACTTAATATGGATATTTTTCACAGAAAAACAAGGAAATCCAATTTTCCTAATATTGTGTGTGAGCTACATTTTTAAGAATAGGAATTTATGCCTTTCCTACATATCAAACAGACTGTCAAAATATGAATAATATAAATACAGCACAACTTTGCCTGGCTGTAGCCCCTGTATATGGATGGTTGGAGGCAGTCCTTGGCCATCAGGCTAAGCAAGATAATTTCAGGATGTATCTTAATTCAGGAAGGTCTTGAGGAAGGGCAGGTGTATCACAAGCACACCTGTAGTGTCCCCCAAAAGGGCACTTCTGATGAATTCTCTTCTGTTTTCTCCTCTGTCTTCCCATGGGAAATAATAATGGCTTGGTTCTCTTTCCTGCCTGTGAGAGAACCACAAACCAGTGCCCAGGTTTGCCAGGTAACTGTTCAGGGAAGCCTAAAGCAAAAAGGGCTGGCTGCTGTTGTAAACAGAATGGGAAAGCAGTGACAGAGCCAAGGAACTGCTCCTCTGTTACCAGACTGGCATGAAAAGGGATGGAGATTTTTACACATTCGCTCTCAAAATCCAAGTGGTCCACTGAGAAGCTTAAAATACTGGCATAAATTCACTGGGCTTTAATTAATTATGCCTGCATCTATAGTTCCCAAAGCTTTTTGGTTACACAGAAGGATCAGAAAAGAAGCCCATGGCTGCAAATAAAACTACACAAAAATGCTGGTTGATCAGTAGTGCTGCAAGGATAGTGTGTGTGTCATATATGCAGTCATATCCCTATGTCTGAAGTAAAAGTCCATAGGCAAACCCTTGGCCAGATCTATTTCCAAGGTAAGTTTCATACAAAAGTGACAATTTATTAAAAGGTTTTAAGAAAAGGTCAGGTTCTGGTAAAACTTCAGAAGTTATTTTAGGTCCAGCATGATAATGAGAGTCCCAGCAGGCTGGGTTTTATGGCATTCATTAAGGGGTGAGAGAAGGAAGATCTTAGGTCTCATTTAATGGCTATTCCTGTCTTCTCCCTCAGAAAACCTCAGGTTAGCAGAAATTGAGAAAATGAGTAGAAAAAACTAAATATTTTTTGCATAGATATCTTTCATCAAGAAACTTTGTACAAGGGCACACAGGACAAGGGGGAATGGCTTCAAACTGAGAGGGAGTAAGTTGGAAATAGATATTAGGAGAAAATCTCCCCTGTGAGGGTGGTGAGGCCCCAGCACAGGTTTCCCAGAGAACTGTGAAGGGTCCAAGGCTGGGTTGGGCAGGGTTTGGAGCAGCCTGGGACAGTGGGAGGTGTCCCTGCCCATGGCAGGGGGTGCTTTGGGATGAGCTTTAAGGTCCCTCCCCACCCAGACTATTCTGTGGCTCTGACTCCAGCTGTGCTTTTACCTGAGCCTCACCTCCCTCAATCTCTCACTACCTCAGCTGATTTACACCACTTTTATTTGCAGTGTTACCTCTTTGCCACTGAATGCACAGAGAAACACCCAGGATGGACCAAGATCCCTGACCCTGGAACAGCCACACTTCACTCTTAGGTGGCAGCTCCCTTCTGCAGTAACTGTAAAATCCTCCCCCTCCCGGCCTTGCTTCCTCCTCTCCAAGCAGGTTTGCTCTGTACATGCTGAAGCTGGGAGCTCTGAACGCTCTTGAACTTGTGGAATCAAAAGTAAAATCTTCTGCCTTCGTGTTTTACTACAGAAATGCTGTTTGAGAGTGGGGAGAGCAGAACAGTTTCATTAAGGATGCAGTCAGAGCTGAGTGCCAGCCCAGAGTGGCTCGTTAGACCACTGCAGCAATGACCTGTTCTCTGGGGCAGCAGGCAAATACTGCATGCAGATATAGATTGTTCTCTTATTTCATCTTCCTTAGGTGTCTTTATTTTCAGAGGGAATCATGTAATGCCTTTATACTGATAAAAGTCAAAGCAAAGATATTGGTAAAAGCACTCGGTGGTGTTTGAAACCTCCCACTACAGCTTGCCAGGACTGAATTTCTGTCAGGTGTCTCTGCTTATTTGATTTCTGCCTTTAGCAGCTGTTTCAAGTCAAAGCGGCCTTGACTTGTATAATTTAGTGCTAATTTGCAACTGGGATGCCTCTGTGTTCAAATAAACATAACATCCAATTCAGAGGTCATAATTACCCTGTGCTCAGCCTCCCAGTTACAGAGCTGGGGCTCATTTACATGCAGCACAGCTACCAGTGCTCCATCTTTTGCTAGAGACAAGAAAGTGTCCTTAGAGTTAAAAATACATCCTCTGATTTGCTGCTGCAGAAACAAATTAAAGCAGCTTTGCACTATAAATGCCACAGAGTGTTTGCATCACAAGGAATGATAGGGAATACCTTAGGAGGTGTCTTAGGGTATTATGAGTTGAACAATGAAAAAAAGTCCATGTGGAGATTCTGAAAAATACCCAGGAGAGAGAGGTGTAATAACTTGTTTCCACAAAGGTAGCAGGGAGGCTGTAATGATGGGTTCCTTCTTAGGAGAAAGGAGAAATAAAGGCCATACAGAGCCAGGAGCACACACTGCCAGTTTTGGAGCTGTTTCCAGACTTCCTTAGAATACAAAGCAAGGCAAATAACTGAAAGCTGTGCTGACAGAAGTGTAGAAGTTTGTGAAATTGTCGTTATCAGAACTCCTGTAGGTCTCCAGCCATGGTGGGGATAATTATGAATTCATAATATTTTGCATCAGTGCAAAGTAGCAAATGAGGCAGTGAATTGCAATACATATTTAGAGGCAAACACTATTGAAAAAGTGATGGACTTCCAGAATTTTAAAAATGCTCACAGGTAATGTAAGTGATAGATGCAATATATTTCTTTTTAGGATGAGCTTAAAAGCTTTTTTAGTCCCTTACTCTGGTGCTCCTTCCTTCTTTCCCTCCACCTCTCTTGTATGTCTCAAACCAAAAAAAAAACAACTTAAGTGTACATTTCTAATCCATGTAACTGAATAGCTGCAAAGGACCTTAAGGACCTCAACTTCTATTTTTTGAATACCCAGATGATGGAGACATACACTACATCAAGTCAGGCTTTATAACCTCTGTCCATCTCAGGAAAACAAGAAATCTTTTTAGAATATAAAGTGGGCTTTGGTTGCAGTGGGGTTTGGCAAGTGTTCCTGACTGCCACAGCACATTTGTAGCTAAACTGACAGTGCAGATTCTCTAAACATCCAAGCACAGCCAGGTTTATCACATTCTGCTTCTTGATGTTTGTAAATTAGTCTTGCTTCTCTCTAATAAAAATCCTTGTAGCAGAACCAAGTGTTCAGCAGTTCTATGACAGGAGACACTATTATTTTGGAAGCACAGCTATTTTTCTTTAAATTAACTTGTTGACAAGAGGAAAACCGTGCTGGAGTCCCTCAGAATGTTTCCTGCTACATGACAAAAAAAGCCTTCTCTATCACTTGCAATTTTAACATGCTGTGCTTTTGTGGAAGAAAGAATTTTCTGTGCTGACATCTCAATGCCTTTCATATCTTTATATCTCAAAAATAAAAAAGTAGAGGTCAGTTCATGGAAGCAATTCCAGTTCTACTGAAGGCTCAAAAATTAGCTTTTGTCCCAATATTTACCAATATTTGGTTTGACATCATTCTCAGTTTAATGATTTAAACTTCTTCAAACTCTTGGTATAAGTTTCCCAGAAGATAAAAATAAAGATCACCATATGTGTTATATAAGATTTAAGCTCTATCCCTCTGAATTAGATTAAATTCAAATTGACATTGTTGTTTTAGTTTTAAGTGCTCTGCCAGTGGGTTGATGTTATGAAGCATTACCATTTAAAACCAGAAAAGAAAGCAGTGTTCACTCAGTTTATCTGCATTCACAAAGAGAGGGAAAGCAGCAGAATTGCTATAATTTGCTTTTAATTAAAAGCCTCTAAATCATTATGAAAGTGTGGGGAAGGTTTATGTGAGTGCATGTCCAGTGCCACTGGCTGAAAAAGAACTGAGAGCTGTGCAGGGGCCTTGCCCTTCCCCTCCTCAAGCTTCAGCCCTTCCCCAAAGGTGTGCTTGGCAGCCGTGCCTGCACGCAGCAAAAATAAGCACCTGTGCTTCCATAATTACAGCAAAAAAAGGGGAAATTGCAATCCCTCCCAGCCCCAAACCCACACATTCCTGCAGGGGAGCTCAAAACCCACCCCCCAGCTGCAGCATCCCAAAGCTGTACCCAGAGCAGAGAAGTGGAGGGATATTTTTTGTTTTGAAGTGCAGCACTTAAATGGCAAGTTAGACATCCTACAGTTTGGTCCCTTTGCCATTATTTTAAGTGCTGTGTTGTTTTCCAGAATTCAAAAGAAGAGCTCATCTCAGCAATAGCCTTTCCAAGGCAAGTGCTGCAGCAAAGCTCTGGAGTGCAGATTCTGATGAGCAGTGGTGAGCCTTGCTGTCAGTAGCCCATTTGCTGGCCTCTTTCAGAGCCAAACAGGGATTTTACATCTGTGCTTTTCTCTAAAAGCAGTTAGTGGCATGAAAAGATTTGATTTGTAAATGTCTAAGGCAATAGACTTCATGTTTATGGTGCACAGAGAAAGGGAGTGTGGAGCACAGAATTGTGCAGCTGCCTGCAGAAGAACCTCTTTCTTTTCCAAGATCACCATTTATCAGACAGATGAAACAGGAATATTTCTGTGAGCTTTGTCTCCAGAGCAGTACAGAATATATCTGCTACCTCCTCAAGCATGTGCAGTTTTAATGAGTTTCCACCTGCCAACAGTGTCTGAAGTTCTGCAGACTCCTTTGCCCTCCTGCTACACCTTTATTTCCACTTGTTAAAAACTTATTATTCAGGCACTCACTGTACATAGTGGGCTAAATCCACTAGATAAAGAATCACTCAATAATCACCTTATTTATTTTTAAGGTAAAAATCAATAACCAGGTTGGATATAAGGAAAATTTCTTAATAGCAAGAGTGCTCCAACATTGGAATGAGTTGTCCAAGGGAAGTGGGGGAGTCCCAGCCCCTGGTTGTGCTCACAAAAGGAGAGGCTGTGGTGGCCCTTTGCCCCACCCTGCCCACCCAACCAGCTCCCAGAGGATCTGGTGATCTTGGAGATACTTTCCAGCCTCAAAGATTCTGTCATTCTGGGATCACCCTTTGTATTAAGCAAGAATCAGTATCAGTAATCACTCTTTGTTTTCAGGGTGTGGACATGTAAAACCATTTGTGTTTGTAAAGCTCTCACATCAGGCAATGTGTGGGGTACAACATCAAGACAACTCCAGCCCCAGTAGGCACAAACTCATGGCAAATTTTAGACATCTGCAGGTGAAAACAATAAAACCCTAGAAAATGATTTATACTTAATAAAATGGCATATTTGGACAGCGTAGAGTGTTTTAAGTAGGACCCATCTCTTAGCAGCTGTGAAGTTTTAAATTGAAGAGAGTTTAAGACATTAAAATCCTCTCTCCTTAACTCTGCAGATGCACCCAGTGCTCAGTGGGAGCAGTGCTCGAGCTGCTCTTGCAGCTCTCAGAGGTTCAGGCATTGGGGAAGGGGAGAATTCTGTCTGGGAAATGGCAAAGAATGTCAATCTAAACTCCAGTAACTCTCATCCTATACTGAAGTCAGCCATAGAAAACAACAAAGGGCATAAAATTACAGAGCAGTATTAATAATTTAAAAAATTATTTCAGTGATGGAAATTGAAAAAAATGCATAAAAATTTAAACTGAGCTAGACAAAGAAGATAAAATTTTCCTTTAATAACCCCATCTTAGATATTGATTGCTATTTTTCTTAGGAGAGTTTTGCTAGCTATCTCAAAGAAACTGTCCTTTGAGCATAAAACCAGTAGAGACCAATTAAATCACAGAACATCCTCCAGTAGCTTACACTGGACAGCCAGAACTAAAATATTTTTAGTGCATCTTAGGAAGTCAGAGCATTCTGAAATTTCATACTCTGTTTGATCTTTCTACTGATAAATGGGTAGAAGACTCAGAAGAACTAGCATTTATTTGAAAAATTGCTCTTTATATCCAGTAATAAAATATGCAAATATATAAAGTCTTTCCCTTCCCCATGTTTAAGTTATCTGAACCAGCTCTCCGTGTCTTTCTTTAGATTTTAAGTCAATTTTAATTAAATGTTTCACATCTCACGAAATCAAGAGAGACGTCTTAAAACTTCAGTCAAATATTTGAAGATAAATTTCACAGAAATACAAAACTTAAACTTGAATAAGTTACTTTTTCTGTCAAAGAAGCTTTAGGCACCAAGTTACTTAGAATCTTTAAAATATTCTTTTATATATAATTATGATGGAGTGTCCAAATTCTTTGACAGAGAGTTAGCAAGTAAGATCAGAAACATTTATTCTTTAAGGCAGCCTCCATAATAAGTTTGGACAAAAATGGATTTTTTTTTTTTAAAGTATATTACCAGGGTTTTTCAGTCAAGCTTTTAGGTCTGCAGTTGTCTCTCAAGGTCCATTTCTGTGCTCCTGAGGGGTGAATCAGTATAAACCATGAAGAGTGAATATCATCGGTGCTCTACTGTGCATTAATCCATTTCTGGTCACTCAATAATTTGAAAAAAATTAAGGAATTTATAATTTGACTCTCACTGAAGAAACACAGCTAAACATTGATTATTATTATTATTAATAATAATAATAACAATAGTAATAATATTAGTAATAGTAGTAGTAGTAGTAGTAGTAGTAGTAGTAGTAGTAATCTAACTCTTTCCATAGGAGCAGCAGCAATTGATAAACCAGATCTCCCTCTCTGGCATGGGTGACTTTGGGTGTGACACTATTAGTGGCTAATTTTTCTCCTATTGTCCAAAATCTGTCTAAATCCAGCTTCCACAAGATTATGTAGATAAAGGCTCTTTCTCCTTTCTGAAATTTGAAAAATTCATTCTGTGTTCTTTCCTGAGCTTTGTTCTGCTCTCCCTAATGTTTATTCTGCCAACTGCAGTCTGAGAATCTCATGGGTCCCCCACCTCTCCCTCCTGAAGTATCAGACTCCTCTCAGCCCTTTTGTACTCACCTTCATATCTGCAATCCTCTTGAATTCTCAACCTTTAACATCCATTTCTAAAATTTCTGCAATTCCTCTCCTCCATTCCACCCCCTTTCTCAAGAGCCCAGGCAACTGCCAGTGCAAAAAGAAAAACTTATTTCTTTCTTTACCGTGCTGAGAATCCTTGAGCTCTGCCTGCACATCACAGAGCTCCTCTTATCTCCCTGGTTCTGTGCACTCAGCACAAGCCATGGAACCTGAGCAATCCAAGCAAACTTTACATCTCCCTCACAGCCTCGTGTCCTTTGCTGCTCTTTGGCTCTCAGACTGATGTTCCCAGCCCAAGGTCACAGCAGATGTTGCTTTTTTAGGCTTCTGTGCCTTACACACAGATCCAGCCTGATTTTTCCCTCCGTATCAGCAGGGAATTCAGAGGAACACAAGCTCCCAGCCCTTACCAAGAACCTTCTTGCTGCACCCTTCCTTCCAGCTTGAAGCAGCTGTTGCACCCCAGGATGGCAAATTCCCAGTGCTTTCCCTTTCCTGCGTGCCCAGAGAGCCTGAGGAGCCCTGGGAGTCTGCTCAGGTGGGTGCTGTGTGAGAGCAGAAAATATCCAGCCCACTCAGGCAAAAAAACTTGTGAAGGGCTTGGATTTGTTAACAATGTACCTGTCCAAGAATTAGCTGGAGTTCTCAGTCTTGTAATTTGGAAAATGTGGAAGGGTTTTCCTGGGGACAGAAAAGGCAGATAAGTGCTAAGGTGTCACTGTAGGACACGAGAGCTCACACACGTGAATGCACAGCTGAAGGTGAGCAAAGAGGGAAGTTTATTTTCTGACTCCACTATTTATAGTTTTACAAAAGTGACAGTGGATTGGAGGGTGAAAGGGCCACCTCTCCAATGACACTGGACAAGTTACCAATCCATCAACTTTCTCCACCTCTACGAAGGAATGCAAAACAACTGAGTTGTTTACAGAAAATGTGTGGGAAGGCTTGCAACTGGAATGAAAACATCAGAAGGCTAAAAGATTTCTAAAAATCAGGGCGACACTAAGGTCCATAAAGGTGGTTTCTGCAGCAAAGTCTAAGTTTCCTGAAAATCAAAGGCTCAAGAGAATGAAGGGAAAGTAAAATCCAAACTTAAAATGTCCCCCCTCCCAAAAAAACCCTAAACCCATCAGTATACTACTTTCCTGTTTAACTCTCAACTGCTTTGGCTGAAATAATAAACTGGAAGGAAGCATCTCAGGGAGAACAGCTCTGTGTGGGTGTGTGTGAGAATCTGGAGAAGCCCTTCAGAATGGAGACAATCTCACAGCTGCTTGGCCAAACTGAGCTGGTGAGAGCTGCTAGAAAAAGCACCAGGAAACCTCAATGATGGCCATGCTGCCCTCCCCACTTCAAATGGATGTGCTGTTGAGGCAGCCAGCAGGGAATCTCATCCTAATGAGGTGAGGCAGTGTGGGACTTCGTCTTCTGTAAAGTGGAACCCTGCTCTCATCCCAAATGGGGTTTTTGGGAAAAATCCCCCAACCCCGAACCCCCTGCACAATCCCTGGTGTGTTTCTGTGCCAGGCAGGCTTTATTTGCATTATCTTTTCCAGAAAGCTCTCTGCAGCAGGACTGGAACACCCCCTGGGGATGGCATCGCTCATTCTGCCCTCTGAGGGTTCATTGATGCCACATCATTGCTGCCTTAAAAGAGTTCCTTATTGCCCTCAGGAGAGCAGTTCAGCTGCATTACCCTGGCAGTGGCTGCTTCCAAATGGATTTCCATCCTCAGGAAAAGCTGCTGATGATGCTTTTTTTGGTAAGAAAATCAGAAGACTTTTCCCAAACGTTTAAGTTCTGCCACAGGAGGAATTACTTGTGGGTAAGGTAAGTGCCTTGGGAAGTGAAGCATCGTGAGCTTTTTCCCTGGGGTCACAGAGGTTTGTGTTATTGGAAGGACAAGGAGATGCAAGATGATCACAAAATTACAACTAAAAAAACCCCAGCAACCCAGAGGGATAAAATTGGACATCCCAGAGCACTACTTTATCTGTTCCACATGAGCTCAAGAAATCTTAAGGATATCCTGTGCTTCCATGAAAAAAACCAAGTCAGTGCCAGTCACTCCTGAGAATAAGGTAACTCAATAAATTAAGGCAGCTCAAGCTCAGTATTTTATACCCAAGGGGTGTTAGACTGAGGAAGGATGGAAATTGAGTCTGTGCTTTATCTGAGCAGAATTGTGAGTGAAACTCCCACTTTCACTACAGCTTGTGAGATTATATTTGTCTTTAATCAACATTAATAAGAAAACAGGGGCAAACAGCTTCAGAGACCAACCCCCAAACATTCTGGTTTCAAAAATGAATGGAGAATATTTAGTGGGGTATGAATTTCCCCTACAAAGCATCATACAGACAGTTGGAATAAAAATCCCTCATTCCACTTTCATTACTAAGGCAGAAAAGGAAAGCAAATGGGAATGGCTCTGTAACCATAGCAACATTTGCCATTATTATTTTTTCAAAGAATTTCTGAGGCTCTACAATTTGAATTCTGCATTCTGAGGGTAAAGTTTGTATCAAGGAAAAGAATGGAAGAACTTTATTTGGTTGCAGGTCCTAATGGCAACTTTTAAAAAGATTTTTTTTCTAAGCTCTGATTTTAAAAAGAAGTCATGTGCAAAGAGTAGGGAATATAATTGCTTCTACTTTACTTAAATGTGGTGTAAGATGTATGTAGCTCTCAGGAGATAGGGTATGGAAATTATGACTGCATGAAAACATGCTAATTTAGAATGGCCAATTAAAAGAAAATTTCAATAATGGTAGGAAGTGTGGAAAAATAGTTATGGTTCCCATGCAGTATAAGCTGAATCAGATCATGTTCTTTTTCATAATCATGAATACAAATTTCCTGGGTGCTGTTGCTTGGGTCAAATACGAGATTCTTTCTTTCTGTCCCCTTCACCTCAGTGGGCACATTTAACCTCATTTTACATTTGTTACAAAAAGTAGTACTCACAATAACTTACAAGCACAACCTGTTCTTTCACCAGACCCCCCAACCCTCAGTTTTACAATTAATATTCAATGTATATGAAAAGCCATACTCAGAGTCATAAAACAACACACAAAGTAGTTAAAATATAGAAGGTAAAATATATTCAAATTCTAAATATTGCAATCTAGGAGGCAATTTGAAGTTATTGTTTCACTATTCCAATGTCCCAAACAGCTCAGATGAGCCAAGGTCAGAGTTCCAGGGCTCCAGGAGCTCCTTTGGAGCTCTTTACAACACCCAGCCAGGCATGGGCAGAGAGGGAAGGGGACTGGGAGAGACTGGGTCACTAAAATGGGTTCTGGGTGTCAGCAGGGAGAGCAGTGGAAGGAAAAGGACAACAGCAGCTGGAGAAGAAGTTCAACTGCAAACAGAGAGGTCCTTGCTCAGGTTGGTGCATCTGCATTTTCATTTTTATTTGCAAAGTGAATTATGCAGTTTGCCCCAGCAGAAGGTTCTGTGCAGGGCCAGTTTGGCCAGACAGGAATGCTGCTGGTCTGGGTGACCCCACCAGGCTCACTCACAACCAGTGGCTGATTCCTCTGCCCCCAGCCAAAAAATGCTCTTTGCATGAGGTCCTTGAGATGATGGGTGCTGAAGTGATCCCAGTCCCGGGGTGGAGCAGGGGCAGCTCCCACCACAGACCGACCCCACAGCAGCTCGTTCAGATCAGATCTTCCCTTTCTCAGCCCTGGGACTCCTAACCCATCCTGGCAGTGTCTGGCAATAATTCCCTCCCTTTTCCCACTGCACTAACTTTTCCATAATTCACAAGACAGCTTCTTGTGAGGAATGTTAGCAAAGGGAATTGCAGGTTTTAATCAGGGAGAGATAAACTCCCAGTATTGCTATCAGTGAATATTTCCATTTTTTTCCCAAACATATTGCAGCTTTGTGCATGTCTGTGTTACATTTCATGTCTGTTGTACATGGAGGCAAACAGTAACATGCACACAGCTCACTGCAATCACTTCTTTTCTTGCTCTTCTAACACTTAAAACTTTGATTTTATGCATTACAGAAGGCCAGTGCATACAGCTCTTACTTTTTAAAAAATAAACCCAGCTAAGCATAAAGGCCATGATGTTTGGCCACAGTGGAGGATTTCAGCAACAGCTGAGTAACTCAGGCAGTTCTCAGACCTCAAAATCTTAATTTGGCTTAATTTGGACAAAAATTAGTCCCAAACTGTCCTATTTATAAGCCTCTGGAAGTAATTAGTTACACTTGTAAAACACTTTAAAATTATAAAGTGTCAGATTACATAAGAAATCCCAAACACCCAACATTCAGGTAAGACTTAAACAAAAAAATCACCTTTCAAATATGATTTATAGAAAAATTTTATAACTACACTTATCTGAACCAAGGGATGCATATTTACTAGGAAGAACTCAATGCCCAAACCTGCCAATTTATCAGTTCCACAGCACATGACAGATTATCAGAATTATCTGATCTTTTTTTAATCAATAGGAACAATTTTATGCAAATCACTCATGAAAATCATCTTCAGTGATGCTCATATAGCCCATATTTTGCAATAGGTATTGCACTGGTGCATTCCTAAAGGCAATAGTTGTTTTGGTGGGTTTTTTTTTGTTGTTTCTTTCTTGTCTGTGTTTTTGCTGGGTTTTTGTTTGTTTTGGTTTTGTTTTGTTTTTGTCCTTTTTTATACCTCTTTGTAATTTAAAACAGGGACACTAAATAAGGAAAAATGATGTAATTGTGAAGGAGCTGGAATAATTGTAAAACTCTCTCTCTTAAAACACTATAGAGACACATCAAAGGCAAAAAAACCCCAAAACAAAACAAAAATACAACTCAAAAATCCAAACCCACCATGTGTAAGAGTCAGGATTTACATTCAGCAGGACCAGAAGAAAAAACACATTGGAATATGACATTTGTTATATTTATTTCATGTCAGATGTCAGCAGGAACAGCACCTCTTGTGCTCCATTTGGATGGGAAAGCTGACACTTAAAAATCTATTTCAATCAAATCACAATTGATTTAATGATCATTAATCAGATGCAGAAGATTATGCCAAAATATTAACTTGTTAGTTGGAATAATTCACTGCAGGTAGAAAAGCCACCTCATCTTCAAACAACCTGCTGGAAAATTCAGCTGAGCAGAGAATTAATCTGCCCAGGACAGGAGGCATGGATGCAACAGAACCCACAGACCAAAAGGGGGATAAAGCACCAGGTAATAATGTCTCTTCCTCAAATCTCTTCATCTTTCTCTTTTGTGCATGATCCAAACATAAATAACTCCTTGATGGGTAGACACAACAAGCTATTAGGTCTATTGTGCTAATGATCTGCAAATTAAACTGTAGCAAACCCAAAGTCTCCATGCTGAAGTTGTTAAGACCTTCTCTGCCAATAACCTGCAGAAAATGAATTACACAATTATACCTCAGTGCAAACTGTAATGACTACAAATTACAGCAGTAATTGTATTATACAGCAAAGTGATTTGATTCATTGCTTACAAGGCATAATTAATAAGCTGAAATAAGATTATCTCTATATTCTATCTTTAGAGTCTATTTTTCTGAGCAGTAATTTGTTGGGTTCTT